>JAPTHN010000278.1:142413-257270 GCA_026936325.1 Platynereis dumerilii | reverse complement strand
AAAATATTCAAATAAGTTTTGCTGAAACCATGGCAACAAAAATTAAAGGTTAGAGCATCTAAATCCGTCCAGGCTGCTTCTAATTCTAAATCCGTCCTGCAAGGATGGTAAATCCGTCCACAGGGTATTATGCCACACAAAACTATCATATCTTTTGATTTTTAAAAGTTTTGCAAGATTTTAACCGTCACAAAGGATTTTCTGTCAATATTAGAACATCGGGTTGCTGATTGCACTTATAATAGAAGAATTAAATAACTGCAGTCAAGTTAACTCTCAAGAATTTCAATTGACTGCCTCAATCACAATTTAAAAACCCTTTTAACCCAATAAAGTGGTATAATTGCTTAATTTGATTTCTTTTACCAGTTTCTTGCCATTTATAAATAGAGGTCATTAAAGTACTTTTAAAGACCATTTGAAGTGGGTGAACGGAATTACAATCACCCAGTCAAGCCAGTTTTAAAATAATGATGGTAAATCCGTCCACTTTTATTTCCACTGTATCTCCTTTCCATGTGTTGGAATCCAGTTATTTAAGAAACCCTAAGAGGACAATACAATTAATCGTCCTATGCATCAATTATTTACCTTCAATGTATTTTGTTTTTGATGGAAATATGCCTACAAGACCAACTACCTGTTGTGATGACGTCACAGGATTTCACTGTTTTTTGTCTTCAACTTTTAAATGGACCTGAATATAATTTAAAATGATGTAAACACCATAAAACGGCAAAATTAGTTGAAAAACGAGTTCCTCTTGCTTTTGCAAGTCACACAACTCTAAAAGTTATAATTGTATTCCAATATTAGGGGGTGGACGGATTTACCCTCCTTGACAGATTTACCATATTTGACTCTAATCTTTATGTAATATCAATATGGAAAAACTGAGAAGGTCCTGTTGGACATTTTCCGAAATTTGGATGATTTTATATTTGATTTGGCCCCATAAAGCTAACTCCATTTTTTTGTAACCTTTCAGAGGGCGTATCTAATATGGAATTAGTTTTGAACATGAAATGTGTTGTAAACCTCGGAGGAGGGGAGGTCACTGTCTAAGAATAGGTGTAAATAGAGGTGCTGCTGGGTGGTTTAGGTTTTGGTTTTTTGATTAATTTTGTAACCGTTTTTGCAACCCCAACACAATATTTGGGAACATATAATATCATCTTGAAAAGACAATGCTGTTGTTGTCTAAATGCTTTTCATTAATTTGGTTGCAAATATTTGTATTGAAGGATTAAAATGGTTTCTGGTTTTGCATTGGTTTCTTGATTAAAATGTTTCTGGTCTTCAAAATCGTTATGGCGTATCTATATATCTAAAAGTTGGAGTACAACTCCTGCGTAAAATAAATTTGCATTGTCAAGCCATCTTTCTTGAAGATCTACCAAGTTACCCTGGTATCACATTTATCAAAATTTCAACAAAATGATCCACTCAAAGAAATTCTGTTGGGCACAAATGATAAGGAACTGGTCGAAGCCTCAAAAGACCCGTTCTGGGGTGCTGGTATTGCCCTCCAGGACAAAAACATCCTCAGAAGAAATGCCAGAACAGGACACAACCTACTAGGAAAAGTCCTCATGAAAGTCAGAGAATTATTGAGTGGACACTAATTTAAGTCTATTGTTACTCTATTTGTATGGCCACTTCCTTTCCATATTTAAACTTAATTTGTTTTTGAGATTTTTGGTAATTGTAAAAGTATTTGACATGTGAGAATGTAATATCAGTACTAAGTATTAATAATGAATGTATCCACATTTCTTCAAGTACTATATAGATCTCATGTTTAAGGTTAGTGCAAAAATGTTATTAAAAAAATTGCTCAAAGAATAATCGTATAGTGGGAATCTGAACTGATATTGTAAACACGTGTACCTAATCCAATGTTTATTTGATGCAAAGATTGTTTATATTTTATTGCTGCTTCTTGAGGATCTGATATTACACAAATCATGCTGAAATGTTTGACAGATGAATATTATAATATAATATGATCAAGCAAAAATAATATTTTTTATTTTTATCTTTGTTGCCAGTTGAGTTAAATATGCACTTAATTGAACGTGCTTTAATTAGAATATGGTATCCCTTTAAATGACATTGTTGTCTAAAAACAAAACTTAACTACTGAAATTAGTTGTTCATTGTTTTGCAGTTTCATTGTTTGAGTTTCCGTAAACATAAATAAGCTGTTGGACATAGTGTTGTTAAGCCCAATATAATTGGTAGATTAATGCTGAGAGTAAAATGCTTATCAGTTATGTTTGTCTGTCCATTATTATAAGACGGAGTGGTATAAATTACATTATTTTCTAATGAAAACATTACTTACTCAGAAATAAGACAAATATGTATGATTAATGAATATATATATGAACTGTTTAATAATGTAGTAACTATTACATCATAATACATTGTTTGTGTTGATTAGTTTGATAATATCATGATGTAGTTATTCTGTTTATATTGTTATTCAGGGAATGAGTATTACGTAATTCTAAGTGCAAAGAGATTGCATAATGTTGTGCTATTAGTATATACATATTAACTACTTATTAATTGACTGTTTATTATTATTATTTTCTCTCATAAAAGAAAAAACAAAACAGAGATAATGTCAGTGCTGCATTTCCAATTGTAAACAGGGAAAAGCTAGTTGGTAGTCAGGAAAAATATTACGGTTATTGTGCTTTCTAAATGGTACCTATCACAAACTCTAACATTAACTTACCACCAAGTTAATGTATCTTTTTTCAAACTTATCACGTCATTCACCTCATTCATCATTGATGTATCAATCAACTGAAAATTTAACTTTTTATTATGACAGCTGACCTTCAAGACTTTAAAGATTTGATATCCTATTGACAGACTGCAGATATTTGAGTGTAGACGATGATTTACATGTAAGAATGGAAGATGCGTTTGCAGTTGCTCACCTGAATATCCATAGCATACCAAGTAAGTTTGATGACTTGTTAGATTTGATGGAGTCACTGAATGAAAACATCTAATTCCAGAAATCTTCTTATTATGTGAAACATTTTTGAGTGAAAAAAATCACTCACGTTATGCATTCCCAAATTATGATATGATCAGTGAGTACAGGAAAGACAGACAGAGAGGAGTGTGTCCATTTTGGTTAAAAAAGTCTAAATTATACAGAAAGAACCGATTTAAGAATATTTGAAGAGTGCAAATTTGAATCCATATTTATAGAAATTCCCCAGAAAATATGCCAAATATAGTAATAGGGGAGATATACAGGGTTCCAGGAACAAACGAACGTGATTTTATTGATAATTATGAACACATAGTTAAAAAAGTAAAATCTGAACACAAATATATTATTGTTGGAACTGATCAAAATTTAGATTATCTTAAGATCAACTCACATGCAAATACCCTAAATTTTTTTGAACTAAATTTAACAAATGGCATTCTTCCAACAATATACAAGCCCACTAGAGTGACACATAATAGTGCTACACTTATAGATAACATTTATGTTGATAAAAACTTGATTCATAATAGTAAATCATACATAGTGACAAATGATATTTCTGATCACTATGTATGTATTGCACTGTTAAATTGTAGAATTGGAGGAACAAAAGAAAGACAATTAGTCCAATGGAGAACCATAGATGATGATGTACTAAGGAGGATGAATGCAAATCTCAGTAATAGAGACTGGGACATATTACAAAACATGAACATTGATGAATGTAGTGAAGCCTTAATGAAAGAAATTACAACTGTGATGGACTTCTATGCACCAGAGAAAAGGATACTACTTGGCAAAAGAAAGAAGGCTCTTAGACAACCATGGTTTACTGAGGGTATGAAAAAGTCATCACTCAAGTGCACAGCATTATACAATAAAGTAGCCAAAAAAGCTAGAGATAGTGAAGAATACTTAAGTTATAAGCATTGCCGCAATGCTTTTAATAAAATAAGGAGAAGGGCTAAAAATGCTTTTTATTATGAACTGGTTCAAGAAAATAGGAACAACTCAAGAAAAATCTGGAATATATTAAACAAATTAACTGGGAAGTTAAAAAATAAAAGAGAAATATGTGATGAGATATTAATTAATGGTGTCAAAGAAAATAATTCAACAACTATTAGTAATGCTTTTGCAAAACACTATAGTGAAATTGGGCAGAAAATGGCTAATAAAATCAAAGAAAATGGAAATGTGAAGGACCCGATGACATATCTGAATCAGAGAATAGCGCACAACTGTTTTTTCTTTCCTACATCGCCGACTGAGATCGAAAAGCTTATAAAAAACTTAAAATCGAAAGACAGTAGTGGAACAGATGAAATTTCTAATAGAATATTAAAACAACTATACCCGGAGTTATTCAGGCTCTAAATATAATATTTAATAAATCTATGCAGCAAGGTAAATTTCCAGAAAACATGAAATCAGCTATAGTTATTCCAATATACAAAAGCAAATCCAAGTCAGAAATTATTAATTATCGTCCAGTCTCACTTCTTCCAACAATTTCGAAAATACCAGAGAAAATAATATATAACAGAGTTATAAAATTCTTCAACAAATATAATATATTCTATGAAGGACAGTACGGGTTTAGACAAAACAGGAGCACCACAGATGCTATTTTAGATCTAACAGGCAATATTATAGAAAATAATAATAAGGGAAACTTTACATTAGCATTATTTCTTGACATGTCCAAAGCATTTGATACTTTAGATCACCAGACTATAATAAAAAAGTTAGAATTTTATGGAATTCGCGGTGTTGCACTTTCATGGTTTATAAGCTATTTATCAAATCGTAAAATTAGGGTCAAATTTAAAAATGTGATATCTAATGCTTACGGCATGTCCTATGGGACGCCACAAGGGTCCGTTTTAGGCCCGTTGATATTTATTATTCTAGTGAATGATTTGGTGAAAAGCCTAAAATTTTGTAATGCAGTGACTTTTGCCGATGACACCACTATATTTGGTTCTGGAAATAATCCAAAATTTTTGTATAAGAAAGTTAATTCAGATCTCGAAAAACTCAATCAATGGATTAAAAGCAATTCCCTTACTCTAAATGTTGACAAAACAAAGTATATATTATTTCACAGTAAACAAAAGAACTGTAATTATGATGGAACGCTAAGTATGAATCAAACATTAATTGAAAGAGTAAAAAACATAAAATTTCTCGGGTAACAATTGATGAATATTTGGAATGGGATTTACAGGTTAAAAATGTAATTAAAAAAATGATAGCTGGAAATTATAGCCTAGCAATGGTTAAAAATATGTTACCAGTTGAATCAAAACTACTGATATACTATGCAAATGTTAAAAGTCATGCTACATATGGCATCGCAGCATGGGGGCCTTTGTTGACAAAGAAACTATTGAAAAATATAAAAATCCAACAAAATAAATCTATGCGATTAATCTTTAATGTTGGAAATAGGTCTAATCTAAAGGTACTATACAGAAAAGGAAAAATCTTAATGATAGACGATATTATAAAGTTGGAACTACTGAAAGTGTCTCATAGACACATATATGACAAACTACCAGCTAGATTAATAAATCTATTTGACATAACTAGACATACATATAATACAAGGAATCGAACTAATTTAAGAGCTTTAGATCATACTACTCTACAATACAATAAAAGCTTCCTTGGTGCATCCCCTCATTTATGGCTCCAATTGTCAAATAATTTAAAAGAAAAACGGAAATTGAAAAACTTCATCAAATCCTACTCAAAACATGTCTATCGGGCTTACTAGTAACTTATATCGTCTGTGTTATATTACTCAATTTTCAGTGAAAAATAAATCAAGATCATTTTCATTTTCATCACTTCATTTTATTTTTATTCTATGTTAATTTTTTATTCTGATTTTTTCCTTGTTAAAATATTTTTTTGTGTATATTTAAGGGCCAGCAATAATAATAGTTATGATGAACTCTGCTGAGTCCCACTTAGTGTTATTTACTCATCATTGTTGATTGTTTTAATGATTGTAATATATACATGTACTTGTCATATTGCACTAAGTAAAATAAAAAATAATAATAATAACATGCAAACAAAAATGTTTTGTAACGCCCTATCAACTAAAATGAATCTAGTAATGCATCATACATGTACGAGATGAATGGATAGCAATGTTTGAAAAAAAAAAAAAACACGGATTTTGTGAAATTTTAATAAGTAGGCATTTTATGGTCATCATTACATCTCCAATTAATGCAGCCTTCAGAAATGCTTCTGGATAAAGAATGAAAGTTTGCTTCAAGTGAAATTGATAACTTACAGCCACAGACAAAAAGACTGATTTGCCTCCTGATTAAATACGTTGATAAAGGATAGATTGCTATTGGCTGAGAGAGCCTGAGTACGAGTAAGTGGATGATTTTACATGACATTCATGTAGGTTATTTCATAGATAGTCAAGAAGACTGTTGGGCTCTTATAACCCAATTACATGCCATGAAAATATGACATGCTCAGGCTCCAAATGCAGTCGAAATTTACTAGACTCTGTTCTTTCGGACTCTAGCTGTAAAAGAACAGTCCTAAAAAAATACATTATTTCGACCGTTCGGCGCAAAAGGGACTTAGTGCCTTTGAAATATAATGGCACTAAGTCCCTTTTTGTACCGAGCAGTCAATTTGTTGACTTGATGCTTTTTTCTGAGAAAATAATAGCGGTACATGTGTAATGCATTCACCCGAGAGATCGTTATTGATAGACTTATTAAAGTTCAAAGTAGGCACTGTGTCTACTCCTCGGAGACCTCACAACCAAAAGTGACACAATATCACATGAACCGATGATGTCACAATGAATAATGTCAAAGGCAAACAATGTGATGACCTCAACATGTCGATGAATTAGTTGATGGCATTATACCTGGAAAGGTAGCAGATTTGTGAAGCTGTACTTGACTTTTAGACAGGGATGCAACATTTACACAGGGATATGCCACACCTGATTTGTTTGTGTTTTATGTCTCAGTATCTGATTTAGCTATTCATAGGGGATGTGCCATGTGTTTGTGAGTACCAGTATTGCTGCAGACAATCTCCAAATCGTGCCCAATTTTACAATCAGGCATGGTTATTTCTCCTATTGGCAAACTATTTCAACTATTGGCAAAATATTTCTCCTTTTGGCAAAATCTTACAACTTCGCCTAAAGGAGCAATTTGCTATTATAACTATTGGCAAACTATTGAAACTATTGGCATACTTTGCCAAAAGGAGCAATAAGCTATTCTAACTATTGGCACACTAATTGTTCCTATTGGCAAAATTTGCCCATCTCTAAATATCTTTTCGGGCCACTTAGAACATTAACAAATAGTTAAATCGTGCCCATTCCTGCAATTATCGCCCACTTTCGATGTTAAAATGCAGGGCACAGCAGTGGAAATCCCGAAAATGCGGGATTCGGTTTTTTGCTATTTGCGCAACTTCTAGTAAAGATACAGACTTCGTTTTTTCACCATTAAATGCGGTTTAAAATTAGCTATTTTTCGACACCAGATTTATCTCTGTAGCTTGTCTAGAAAATTTCCGAGAATTTTCCAGTTAGTGTCATTACCTTTTTTTTTAAATTATTCATGTGCCTTTATATCATCAGATTCCAATCTAAATACTTAACAGACAGCTCCATGTGGGTTAGACTTGGGGGATTAAGAGGACACAGAAATAAATTTGTTAGTGACTGGTGAATTATCTTTTTTTTATTTATTAAAGATATCCAAGTTTAATTCACTATTTTTATTACTTCACCTTACAATTTTCTAACCTCCCTGCATGGTCACGTAGATGGCCTACAAGCACAGGTCTATGGACAAAAAAATTTAATAAACTATAGAAGTGAAGCCTATGAAAAAACAACAACAACTGGCAATTCAAATTGTGGTTGTGGGCCTAAACCCTGAGCAGGCTGAGCTCCCCACCCAGGAGTGTGCACTTGAGAAACTGACTTTATAACTTGATTAAATTCTATTCATTAAAAAGTTTAATATGGTTGGCCCAGTCAATATCATAATTTGATGGATGTTTTTTATAAACCTGCGAAGTTATAACCAAGCCAATTGAACACATCTCACCAAGACAAATCTATCAGTGAAAAAATTACGATCCTATCATTTCTAGAAGTGCTTTAAATGAAAAAAGACCAGACAGGCACCCCCAAGGCCTAATTAAAAAAAGAAAATCAGAATCCCGCGATCCCGCATCCCGCAACTGCGTCCCGCATTTCATTCAATGGGCGATATTTCGGGAATAGGCAAAAAGTTTGGCGATTTGTGTATGTTCTAAGTGGTCCAAAAAGACAATAATGAGCGATAATTACAGAAATAGGCATGGTTATTTCTTTGCCAATATCTAAATCAAGTTATTTTGGCTTTTTGACTATTTGGAGATTGTCTATTTAGAGATTGGTTGACGCAAGTGTGAAAAACCATTTTAAACCTGAAACCAAATCCAAAAACACAAACATTTTAATCCTTCAATATGAATATTGGCATTTAATTTTTTAATTTTTATATCATCAATTGGAATTGTCTTCCCCCTCGCTGGTGTGCTGTAGATCACAGGAGGGATGATTTATGCACGCAGGAACCAGTAAATTGATACGTAATTTCCACATTCACTCATATCTTTGATTTGAAAGTCCATATACTGGCAAATTTGATTGCTTAGTTGGAAATTGCCTTGAATTTGGATAATGTGCGGAAGTGACATAAAAAGTAAATATCAGAACCCTCAAAACGTCCACCATGATTGTTGTCGATTCAGAAATTTGCAGGCACTTTTCTCGTCCTGTAGTACCAATTTTAGTTGCTATTACTACTGCAGATGTCCAGTGTACATGTTAGAGCAGTACTGGTGTCATTAACTGGTCAGCTATTACCTGTAATTCCACGAATTTGAGTTTGAAGCCAAGACCGTTGGGAGCGTAACTCAAATTTTTGGCAGCGTAACTGTAAAGTTTTTCTTTAGATAAGGAGAGTAACTCAATGACGCAAAATGCTATGTTGGCTGTGATATGGCTATTTAACTTCGACTTGGACACCATACTGTGGATTGTAGGCCTAGTACTTTTTGGGGGGAGGGGGTGGGCACCATTGAACTCTAAAAAGTTTCTATTTATAGTTCAATGTTGGGCACACTCTGAACGAATTTCAAGATCCAGATATTGTATAATAAAGATTGGCACACCTAGGGAGCTATTGAATTTAATTGATATTTGATCATCTGTCTGAAGTTTTAGTCTTAGCATTCAACCCCCTCCCCCTTGCCTTTGGCGCTAGAGTCCTGAATTAAATATACATCCTCGTGGGCTATCCTTCTGCAAAAGGGTACTGGGGCCTGCTGGTTCTTCACCTGTAAGAAGAGCTCGTGTTTTTGCTGTGACAAAACCAGAGACATACCAGTAAAATAGGCCTATACGGAAATTCTGCACTTCAGCCTCAGACTTACTCAATTGCATCTCTATGGACATGCAGTATAGGCCTATTTCTCTGTCAGTTCTATAGATTTCCATAGACAGAATACAGGCCTAATAGCTGAATTATGTGTCTGTCTATGGAAGTCTATAGAATTTGTGTATGTACAGAGTACAGTTGGTAGTAAGAGAAAGGCAATAAAATAACAATAGACCTATATATGTACTCATACAGCAGAGCTCTGACAACATCCAATTCCATCATTCAGGCTGATGACATGCTATACACTGGATAGAGCATGAAATCTTCCTGTAAAAGTTCATTTTAAGCTATTTGTATGATGAGTGAACAATTTTAACTTTACTTGTTCAATATCATCCTGACTTGGAATCGGCCATGTCAAGATTGTTCAATATATGTGAAGAATAATTATAACTCTCTGTATAAATTTAACACACTTATTATTTGAACACTGCGTGCAGTGCGTGCAGTGCGTGGTTCATTTATAGTTTACCCTGCCAACAGGCCCAAAAATCATTGAAGCGTAATTAATATTCCAAGTATAAGTATAATAAGTTCTTCTGGACACAGGAAACGTGTTCTCTATAATCCTTGTTCTGTTGGTGTCGTGCATGGAATGGAGATAAAACTTGCTAAAATCCTCTTGATTAAAAACTCTTTTGTCAGTTTTGCTTTTGAGGAATCAGAATTGACTGACTCTACAAAGTGAAGACTAGTTAGCCAAGTAGAGTTTAATCAGGGCCGGATTACCCATAGGGCACAGTGGGCACTGTGCCCAGGGCCCCACAGCAGGGGGGGCCTCACAAAAAAAAAGGGGAGAAAACGCTTGAAAGTCAAGAAAAAACGCGTTCACTTTTCCGATGACATACCGCATCACCCCGCAAAGCCTTGATGATTATGAATGTAGCCATCAGATGACATTCATCATATTATTCTTAATGTGTGACAGAGGGCCAACTCAGACAGAGGGCCTGGTTAGGAACTTTTTCCCAATAAATAAGGGCCTCCTTCAAAATGGAGGCCTCTGAGGAAATTTGACCTCAAATTGTGGCCCTCCTGGAAGCCGGCATATATTGTATTCATATTCTATTCCGATTGAGGTTCTTAGAGGCCTATATCTTTTGCAGTAAGTTTGAACCAGTAAAAACTCACAGTTTGACAATTTTTTTCTTTCATGTTTTTGGACTGCAACATTTTTTAAGGAAAATCAAATAGTATTCAATAGGCCTTCTGGATTATGTTAAATTCAGTAGTCATCCAAGAAGATGAAAACAGACACAGAAAATCAAAAAACATCAATTCAATTGTTAAAATACTCTTTTGATGTATATTCAGGCCTAAAATTTTGACTAAAAAGGCAAATGTTCCTCCCGTGGTCAACCGTTCCTTTAAAACGCCTTTATAGATTCCATTTAACCTGTGATTTTCCTGGCTCAATTGTTAAGCAAAAATATTTCAAATTCGTCTTTGAAACAAATTTGAGTAATCTGTAAACATTTATCGAAAATGAATTTGGAATACAATCACTGAAAATAAGCCTGAAGAGTATTTTGGTTTTTGTCTAATCGGCAGCAATTTTTTTTGGATAATGGGTAGCCTACTGGGTGGAATATTTTCATGACCATGACAATGTGTCAATGTTGGCAATCTCAGGAAAATGATATATTCCCAAATTCTTGTATGTAACACAAGTATGTACAAATTATAATTTCACATCATAAATAGATGGCAAGTTGGGGGCCTCAGTGCCTGATTGTGCCCAGGGCCTCCCAGACCCTTAATCCGGCCCTGAGTTTAATGCTTTAGAATAATGGCTCAGTGTATGGTTATTTTATTTTAAAAGATGAGTTACGCTCTTTAAATTTTGAGTTAGGCTCCTAGATATTTTACAGATCATCGAGTTACTCTCCGAGCATAATTGTATGTGCAGTTATTGAACTTTAGGGCAGCTTTTGCATCAAAATCAAACTGCCATCATGTCTTCAACTAACAAAATAACCCCCTCGCAAACTGCCTTGACAAAGGGAAACTCAGCAAACAAGAGCAGGTACACTGCCTCCATATCCCCCATGCCCTACACATCTACACTAACCTCCAAAAGTTTGAATACACCAGAAAAGGTTAGATTTCTTTCAAAAATACCTCATCTTCAACGCAACTTTTGTTTTATACTTACATCAAACAATATGGAAATTCACATTCAGGCCACAAGGTGTCCATATTTCATGGTTTTAGATCATTTTGGTATAAATTTATATAAATTTCTCTATATCCCATTTTTTCGTTCTTGATGAAAAGCCATGAAAGCACTGTTGTCTTCCATATTTATGACATTTTATCATTTTTTACACATTTCCACTGGTTTGTGATGATTTTACAAGTAGTTCCACACCAGAAAATGGCCCTTGAAAATGAGACAAAAATACTGATTTTGGCTATTTTTGGGTCAAAACAATGCTGAAACAGCTCAAATAAAATAATTTTTACTAGAGAAGATACATTCTATGATTGTACTTCTAGGTGACCCGAAATTATCTAAATTTTGTATTTTTGAGTGGTCAATGTCCAATTTTTAAACTGTTTTTTTGAGGTTTAAAATAACTATTACGATCATGTTACAACTCTGGAAACACTTAAATATGATTAAATTTCATTAACCGAGAAGATAACTCGGCTGTGACAATTTTTTTTCAAATACCAAAATTTGGGATATGGAGAAAGGCCATAAATCTCAACCAAAATGACCTAAAATTACAAAATGAAGACAACTTCTGACTTCAATGTGACTTCTGTTATTGTTTGATGTAAATATTAAGCAAAAATTCCATTCAAAATCAAGTATTTTTGAAAGAAACCTCACTTTTTCATGTGTATTCAAACTTTTGGAGGGTAGTGTACCTATACCCACCAGAATTCCAATTTTAGTTATGCCAAATATTTCCACCAGGGGCACAATGGTGCATACATGTAAGGATGTGGAGACATCTGGGGGTGGAGTTTGCTTTTCAAAATAACATGGCTGCAGGCCAAAAGCACAGCAACTCAGCTGAAAAATGTATTTGGAATGTGGAAATTGTTATGATATTTATGATATTTATTGATTTATGGTAAGATTTGCAAGTTTAGGGGGGTCTTTGAATGTTGGGATAGGATGAGCATTGTGCATGGTGTGGTGTTTGAGATATTTGATGGATGCCATGACATGGAGACTAAAAGTACAATTAATAATAGCCAGTGAAACTTCTGAATTGAGTGGTAAGATGGTGGTCGTTTTAGGAGCGTAACTGCAGTAACGATTTATTTCCGGTTGGGTACAGTGAAGAAAGTATATCAATCATAATTTTTGAGATATCAAATAAACTTGATAGAACAAAAATAAGAAAAGATGTTGATCTGGTGAAGAGCACACCATAAGATGTTTTGATTGAAAATTTATTCTGATCGGCCTCCCACCTGGCATTACATTTTCGCCAGATAAGACACTGGCGCAATTTCAAAAGGAGAGCTTAGACCAGTTTTAAATCTAAAATCTGGTCTGACTTTAGTTCTTGAATATATAATCACTCCATTTCAGAGACAGAATGGCAGTACTGTACAGTAGGAAGTAGAGATATGACTAGACTTGACCGTAAGCCTGGTCTCTACTCTCTTGGTTGGATTAAGCCACTATTTTTGCATCAAGAAAGTGAGATCCAGGAGTTACACACTTAGTTAAATGCCTTATATTACTAATTTTTTTTAAATGAATATTGCAAGGCAATACTACAAGTACAAGTGCTGCAATTGTCTGGAAGGTGAAGTTAGAGTAGTGAAATTATCATTAAAAATAGCATTTTCAACATTCTGGTGAGAAGGCTATATGATATTGGTGGGGATTAATTAGCCTGGGTAGGTTAGAGGCCCCCAGGATTATATCTAAACTTACATTTTTGGTGCTTTTTCGTATTGATAGGATTGAAGCTAGAAGCTTTTTAGGTGACGTCACAAATGTTCAGGGCAAACAGCACCAAACCATAGTAGTAATGAAAGAAACAGAAAACAGGTGCATGGCTTTTGAATAATTCTTTGAAAGTGGTTGTCAGAAATTTTTAAAAGTGTAATGGATAGCTGCATTGTTTCACTTTATGACCATCACATAAATATGATTTGGATAACGTTTTTGCATTTAAGCTGAAAATATAGAGGTCAACTTAAAATATGTGGGTTGGGGGCGAGAGACCCCACATGGAATGGGGCATGAGGCCCCCCTTCACTGAGGCCTCGAAGCTGCTTCAGGAACCATTTAATAATGCATACTTTACCTTAAATTTTGATAGAATTGCTAATTAAAACAATAATGGAAATTTGACAGAAATTGAAACAGGGCAAAAAATATTAAAAAATAAATGCATGAACAGAAAAAGTGAAAAGAATGTCTTTAAAATGATAGAAGAACCCCAAGAAATAATTTTCAAGCTGAATACACTCGTAAAAAAATACTGCCATTGGATTATAATAGGGGGGAGGGGCATCTTGTCCAATGAGTGGTGTAAGAAGACCATTTAAAATTTTTGCAAAAAAGGGCCGTAACTCCTTTATTTAAATTGGTAGAAATTTGTTTCACTAGCTAAAGTAGAGTCTAGTGATCCCTTCCTGACAGCATAAGCATTCAAATAATCAACCACAAAAAATAGGTCAAATTGCACCTCGAAGTTAAGTTATATTTCAAAACACTATAAATATAATGTTGCATAGTTTCTGTGTTTGCTGCAATTCAACATTCAACATTTAGTTTCTAAATTTATAGTTGTATGCAGATCTGACTGGAAGACCATTTTTGTTCCAAGATAGTTATGAATCTATAGCATATGACTATAAAAAGAGGTTGGTTGAGTCAACAGTGTCAGCCTGGTTCAGATGATTCTAAATATTGCACTACAGCTGTATATTTTCAATTTATACCATTCGACACCTCTGTCAGCCAATCATATTACAGTATTTCAGCAGAATAATTCCCATATTCTTTGTTGTCCAGTTATCCTCTCATGTTTGACTGTTTGAGTGTTTGTCTCATGGCATAAGCCGGTTATTCACCATGAGATCAGGAATTTGTGTTAATCACACCTCGGCCTAAAGGCCTCGGATGATAAATCACATATTCCCTCTCCCATGGTGAATAACCTTTACTTATGTGTTACAACTCTGTTATGATCCATGAGTATTGTGTGATTTTAATTTGTATTTCACAGTTAAACTTTTTTAGGACAATTTTATATTAGTCAAGGAATTATGATAGATAGATAGATAGATATGATAAGTGCAGCCCTCTAAGCCCAGTTCTGGGCGCTCACGAGGGTTGATTGATGAGATGAGAGAGAGAGTGGGAGTCCTCAACATGTTACACATTTACCCCATGTGAGGGATCTTTTACTTGCCCAGCATAGACACTGATACAAGGGGCCGCCTATTTATCGTCTCATCCGAACGACATCCAGCTGGGATTTTGCTCATGAAGGTACACTGAAAATTTTGGGTTCTCCACCCGGGGATTCGAACCCATGCAAGCAATGACCTTCAGCGGAGCAGGCGGGAACCTTAACCACCTTGCCACCCAGCTGCTATGCACAGCAACAACTTTTGAATGACATTTTCAAAATCTGTCATTCACACAAGTCACAGCGACCTCATGGTTAGAATGCCTGCTTTTCACACGACTGGCTTGGCTTGAGTCTAAGAATGGAGCAGAGTATAGCGCCTAGTTGCTTTGTAACAATTGTATTTAATGTGTACTCCAATTGGAAATAGGCAATCTCAGCAATTCCTGTTTGAGTTTTCCTTTTCACCCAAGACATGCTTTTGTTAAGCAAAGTTCTCAACTTTAGAATTCTAAATTTCTTAGATTTAACTTTAAATTTAATTCAGCAC
Organism: Platynereis dumerilii; assembly: GCA_026936325.1. Classification (NCBI taxonomy): domain Eukaryota; kingdom Metazoa; phylum Annelida; class Polychaeta; order Phyllodocida; family Nereididae; genus Platynereis; species Platynereis dumerilii. The sequence goes on along the minus strand of JAPTHN010000278.1, from coordinate 241,865 downwards.
TTAATTTAAAGTTAACTGCAATACTTCAATTTATTTTTTCCAAAGACGCTAAATGCAGGACAATGTAGCAGGAAAGTGCAAAATAGTGACAAACAGCAAACAAAAACATCAATCTTGTATTGTCGTTTCTAAATAAAACCTTCAAATATGTTTCGATGGATAAAAACATATTTCTATTTCTAAATAACAATTATATACCGCACTTGATTTAAAATTTTGATGCCAAGTTCACAAGTTCATATTTAAATGTTATTTGTGCACACAGTATGAGTTCAGGGTTCTCCTAAAAATAATTTAGGAAATCAGACTCAATTCCAGAAAATGTTTGTTTGTAAATCATAATTTTGTTGATGGTACAAGTATATTGCATGGTAAATGTATCAGTTTAGTAGCTGCTGTGTAATGGTGTTGTACTATAATAAGACCAAATGGTTGTATGGTGGTATTTTGATATGTACTCCCACTCGTGAAGATATCCTGAGTCCTCTGTACCCAAGAGTGCGTCCGCCTTCTTATCTTCACAATCATCTTCCCATCCACTGACACCCCTCTATGCTGGTACAAAGATTTTATTGTGTATACTCTATCCCAACCTCCTCCTCCTCCTCCTCCACCTTGTCTTATGCATTGTATTGTTTTCACGATTTTTGGAATTAAATGTTAAAGACATAAGAAATTCTATCATGTCAATTTTTTTCTGCACATGGTGTGCTTAACACAAAAGTTAAAACTGTCAATCAAAACTTTTATTCCCAGCCCTTTGGAAAGTCCTTTAAACCTTTTGAAATTGTAAATGACTTTTGGTTAAATTGTCTTTTTTAATTTCATGCATCATTGCATAATATGGGATACATTACATTACCACTGAATCGTAGGGCAAACTCCACAGTAAAAGGTTGAGAGAAAAAATTTAGCTTTTTTGTTTAGAGTGGACTGACTTTCTTTTACATGACCTAAAAATTTTGAAAGAAAGGTTAGCCCACATTTTTTACACATGCATGTGCCATATTTTGGATCATTTTGAACTATTTCGGAAAGTTCACAAGTGTCGAGCCTTCTTAATGAAATGAAAGCTATGCAAACTCAAACAAAGACATACTGGAAATCATTGCTCAAGTCAAAGATAACTGGAAAGCTGAACAAGATCTGTGAAAAACACAGAAGAACAACCGTTGAAACTGACTGGTAAATTCAAAAAGCTGGTGGAGTAGTTTGCTACTTATAATAATTATTATAACCTCTGTACCCTCACCCCATATTCAATGCTAATAAGGTCACTGAAACACCCAAAAACAAAACCAAAACCCTTCCCCTGAATCAAGAAAGACCCTGCTGTTTGGCACCAACCCCTGTGAAATGTCAACAAGATGAAGCCAGTCAACTGTGACCTTATAGCCAGGGGAGGTCGCAAATTGGATGACTTCAGTGAATTAGTGAATTCCTCCAAGGAGTTCAGAGGAGCCATTTTGGTAGATGGATCAAATTTTGACCATGGGGAAACATCTGTGGTTGAAGTAGCAGAAGCCTGCAAAGCCTTCTCAGTCTGTGCTGCTTACTGGTCAAAGAAAGCAGCAATTAGCAGTGTTCCACCAAGGACTGACAAAGATATCAACAAAAAAAATCAAGGAACTGAAAATTAGAAGAAACTTGAATAAATGCGCACAAATGAGGGACATACTTTTTGGATCATGATCCAACATTTCTCTTGATGAATGGAACAATAAAGCACATGTCCCTCCAAGCTTCACATGAAAGTAAAAGTAAAGCTAAGTAAAGTAAAATTGTATTTAACTTCGGTGATGACAGTAAAGACAAATTACACATACTACAAAGCACATCTTCCTCTATGCTGATGGCCTCAATCTCTCTCAAGCAGAAGTTGGATCTGTGATTAAACACGTGGAATAAAGACGATTGGCACTGCCTTTGTGCTGAGCTGAACAAGACACAAAACCAACAGAAAAAAGCACTATTCAAAGGACATGAGAATCCCCTCCATAGGCGTATCACACAGGGGGCAGGGGGGCCGATTGCCCCCCCCCCCAAACTTTTGAATACACTTGAAATTCGGGCAACAGGTTAAAATTTTGGGCAGATGATCAAACTAACATAATTGAAAATCAATGGTTTATGATCAAATGCCATGGAATTTGGATTCGGGCAATAGTCGCTCGCCCTCCCAAAATTTCCACTCACCGTATGCCTATGATCCCCTCCCTAATTTCTTGCCTGCAGATAGACTAAGAGTGACAGGATTTTACTTCAGAACAAGTGACGCTGCATATCAAGATGAAAAGGCAGTCTTATAGGAAAGGAAAGTCCAGCTGGAAAGATAAAGATCACCAGTACAGGGATGATGGCAATACGTACGTCTAGAATTAAAAATTGTCTCCAACGTAGAATGAAAAACAAACAAGGTTAAAATTAGACACTACCAAACTATTTGTGTGTAAAGGGGAATATACTGATGAACGAATCCAACTCTTTTTTTCAAGGAAAATATAAATCTGCCAAGTTCCGCTCTAATTAATCCATGGAAACATCCAAGCTATAAATCAAAGCAACCAGTGCAAGTTTCCAAGTCGATCAGGATGAATATGAAATCGGACAAATATCAATCAAAGCGACCAGTGCAAGTTTCAAGTCAAGATTAACCACTGCAAACAATCAACATGGGCTACTAGAGAGCATCAACCCAGGAGCTATCCTTGGGGAGAAACAGGGCATTCGCAGGATCGATGCAAGCATCTGCAAGAGGTCTATTGCTGGTCTATTGCTACAAATGCAACTACCAGGGACACAACCATGCGCAGCAGCAAACCTTCAGCGAATAACACCTTTAGAAGATTACAATTACACCATAAAATTGTTGCATTGACCAAATTGCATGTATTATAGGTATGCAGTAGTGGTCGAGTCATGGCCTATTATCTCTATTTGGCTGCTACCCTGACATCTGCTCGTTTGCTTGCCAGGGTTTGTAAAAGCAGGGAAAGGCCTTATTAAACTAATTTACTGATATTATAGTACGGTTTTATACATGTACAAATTTTTCTCAAACTTTTCCAATCATTCAAAAAGTGTTAAATACACATCAAAAAGCACTGCTACATTGTATCTAGGTGATATGTGTTGGAAATTTCATTGCTGTATATGCAATAGTGGGCAAGTTTTGGGTCCAATAAGAAAAAAAGGGGTTTTAATATTTTTTCTCAATATTACAAAAAGTATTTCTATGTATCAGTCAGACCATGAAAAGGCACAACTAGACTACATAAGTCATATGTGCAGCAAAGTTTATCCATGTACATGCAATAGTGACCGAGTCTTGGGCCAGAAACAAAAAAACACTTTTTTCTGTTTTTTTTTTTTTTCAATCTTTCAAAAAGCATTTACTTTCCACAGACCTTTCAAAGGGCACAACTAGACCATATGGGCCATATGTGCACCAAACTTTATCCATTAACATGCAATATTGACAGTCTCAAACCTGAAAATAAAAAAATACATATTATTATATTTTTCCTCATTTTTAGAAAAAGTATAGAATATCTATCAATTACACCATCAGAAGGCACAACTAGACCATATAGGCCACATCTGTACCAAATTTCATCCTTGCACATGCAATGGTGACTTAGTTTTGGCCCAGAAAGAAACAAAAATAGCTTTTATATATTTTTTTAATTATTTCAAAAAGTATAGAATATCTATCAATCAGACCATCAAAAGGCACAACTAGACCATACAGGCTATATGTGTACCAAACTTTATCCCTTTACAAGCAAAATTGACCGAGTCTTAGCCCGAAGACCAAAAAATACATGTTTTTCTATTTTTCCTCATTTTTAGAAAAAGTATACGCTATCTATCAATGAGGCCATCAAAAGGCACAACTTGACCATATAGGCCAGATCTGTACCAAATTCCATCCTTGCACATGCAATGGTTTCTGAGTTTCGGCCCGGAAACAAACAAAAATATTTTTTATATTTTTCTCAATATTTCAAAAAGTACAAAATATCCATCAATCAAACCATCAAAAGGCACAACTAGACCATACAGGCTACATGTGTACCAAATTTCTTCCGTATACGTGCAATAGGGGCTGAGTTCTGGCCCGGAAACTATCTATCCCCCCGCCGCCCGACCGCCCGATCGCCCGGACGCCCGCCCGGCGGACGGACAACTTTTGACCAAAGTGATAACAATACCTTCTTCGAACTTCGTTCGCTGAAGGTAAAAATATGTCACTCTGTAATAAACAAACATTTGGATCTTTGTCATGTCTGTATTATTTATGCCTAATTCATTATCGAAAACAGATTCATAAAATAGCATTGTCACAATTTTTGGTTTAATTTCAGTGTTTTTTGTTTTTCAGAATACAGAATAGAAAATATAAATAATCTAATAATAGCCATAGCAGGTGCATCATCCCACTCATAAGGCGTTTCCCTCTCAACCCATAACACCTTAAATCCTACTCCTTAGCCCATCTTCACACCTGAGGTTTCCCGCTGGGTAACTCTTACCCAACAAAATTCATTATTTCCACACTTCCAGAAATTTATCTTTCATTTTGGTCAAAAAACACATTTTTCCATAATCAAATATGGGAGATATACTTCTCTTCTGCAACAGGGCCAGTGATGCATTTCAAGTTGAAGGCCATTGAATTCCGCATCTTTTGATTGCTGATTGACCCTATATGGCCAAATTAACTACCCAGTTCACAGAAATTCATCTTGGGAATTTGGCAAAAAAACACATTTTCCACATACAAGTCTGGGACCTATATATTTATCTGGGACATCAAGGCCAGTAATGCATATCATGTTGCAGGCTATCAAATTCCTTAATCTTTTTGTATGCTCATTGAACTTCTATTACAAATATATAACTACCACATTCAAAGATATTCAGTTGCAGTATTTCGAAAAAATTACATTTTCCCACATAAATCACAGTGCTTGGAATTTGTAGTCCTGTAGACCACGCTCCATCGCCGTACAGTGGGTCCTGTCTCTGTAGACTGGGCCTAGTTTCTGCAGCAGTTCCAATCAATCCAGATTCCAGTTCATCACACAACTCGTGTTGATCACTCACAATTATCCATGACTGTATTCCTACTTATTAATCTCAACATGTTAACTTTGAGGGTGATCAACATGATTACGGCACTAGAGGTGCCACCCATGGTAATTTGTTTATTACTGATGGACACAAACACTCATTATTTCTCAAGGGTGCACTCCAATGGAACTCCAATGGAACTCCAATGGAACTCTTTACCAAGCAAGCTTAGAGAAATTACTTGTCTAATTGAAATCTCTCTAAATATGTTTTAAAAATTGACATAGATTTTAAACTGCTGTTTTATATTGACTTTTACATTATTTTTATCTGTACCTAATTGTGCTCTTCTCTAATTTTAGTTGAGTTTTAACTGTACTTTTTCACATTTTATTTATTCATTTGTTGTCATGTGTAATTGTTTATGGACATAACTCAAAACAGCATTGCTAGCGTTATCTTCCACAATAAACTTGTACACTTTTACACTGGTAAAGAAACTGGTACAGGGTGAATTTTAGTGAAGCATCCAACCCTCATGGGTCAACAGCTAGTACAACTAATAATCCATTGGTTACCTCACTCTCAAAAGTGATTTTTAGCGTAAATAGATTTTTTTTTTCGATAGTAATCAGTATCTTGGAAACTAGATACTTTTGTCAAGTAGCTAACCCAACACTGATAGAATCATTACTTCTACTAATTTTGAGAAATCCTACTTATGTGATGATGATCTGCATTAAATACAATAGATCAAGGAGCTGCCTTGTGGCTTCCCTAATCCCTACCCTTATTATATGTAAATATTTTTCAAGTAGAATAAAGCAAATTTTAATACTGCCTACATTATAAGCGGATATAATTGTAGTCTCTATAGCACAAGTTTGAATGCATTGACCATTGTCAAGCTGACAATTCTATAGCAATGTAAGACCTCAGTGACAGTTGAGAGTGACATGCCTCTGCCACTTTGTACCTTGCACTTTGTGTCTGCCTTTGGTTGTTGAATTTCTAGGGTTTATACCATTCGACACCTCTGTCAGCCAATCGCCAGTATTGCAGGGAAATAATTCCCATGTTCTTTGTTGTCCAGTTATCCTCTCATGTTTGATTGTTTGAGTGTCTGTCTCATGGTATAAGCCGGTTATTCACCATGGGATCAGGAATATGTGTTTATCACACCTCGGACTTAAGCCCTCGGGTGATAAATCACATATTCCCTCTCCCGTGGTGAATAACGTATACTAATCCACTCATTAAACATATATTCAAAGTATTAGGCCAAGGTTAAGAAGTGGATTAACCCTAGAAATTCATGTGTTTAATTACTCCAGCATCCGGCAAAGCTGGTTTTTTTTTTCAATAGTGATGCTCAAAATTGTAATTGAAATTGCATATCAGGGCTACATCATTTTAGCACATGGCAGCTAGACAAGTTCTGAAATAACATTGATTAGGCAATATTTCGTAATGTCACTGGTGGTTGCACAGAATTTGGCAGTGTCTGTGAGGCATTATGTCCTGTGCCATAGTTATTTGCAAAAATTGAAGGACTATTCCTTTTAAAACTTCACTTGGTCAAATATTAGCATACTTACTTAGATGTGTGTGGGATCAAGTTAATTTTGAGCTTTTACAGATAGCTGAACAATAGATTCATAGAGAAAAGAACAAAATGACAGATACATGGATAAATATTTAAACTTACATACCAAAGATCTCAACATCACTCACATAATGATGGTTTTATGATTTTCCATACTGCCTGTAAGTAGATGTACACATATATTTCTATACAGGGTTACCACAATCATATTTCCGCAAACAAATCGAGTCAATTTTGCGAAGTCAGTTAACCTGTTATTTTTGCAATATCCTTTATACCTGGAAGCCATGGCTTTCAAATTCCAGGTCTTTAGAGTGAATTGCACATTAATTGCTCAATTGTATTGGATTAGTGGATTGGCACAGCGCAGTAGTTGATTGTAGCTGATGGGAAGAATTGTATCTGAATAACAATTAGCATTCTCAATGGAACAAACATCTGTGGCTTTAGGCTGGCTAGTAGGCTTACATATCACCATACCCTCACCAAACTCCTGCTTTATTCATGCACTCTAAGCCCAGACCACACACTTGACATAAATTGTTTAAGTGGAATCAACTATTTTTCTTTTTTTAAGCTGTGTCAGCTTATATACTATTTGTCAGTTTCAATGGATTGATATTTTAAGTTAACACAACACAATCTTTTTCAGCCATACTCGTAAACTTCTGAGACACAAACAGAATAAGTTTACTCAGCTTAATTCGCTTATGCCAGATTTGTTATGCCAATAGTTGAACATCCTATTTATGTTCGATTCATTGGACAAGCAAAAAATAACCTTGTCTTAGCTACTTACTCTGTGGCCACATGGGTTAGTGGTTTGTTTTGTAATCTGAAGGTGTTGGCTTCAAACCCAGTGAGATTTAGATATTTCTCGTTACACCTTATATTTATGGTACAATTTATGGTACAAAGGTTGGAGCAAAGGTCAACAAATTTCAATATTTTGATTTGTTTATCATTGTGGACCCTGGTTAGTGTCCTGTCCCACTATGCAGAATCTGAGTCAAATCATATAATCTGTTTTTCATAATCTATTTATAGAATTTTTGAGGGGACTAGGTGAAACAGCTTGTTGCATTTGCTTGACATCGTGGCCACATTGGTTAAGTGGCTGATCTTGTAAAGCAAAGGTCTTGAGTTCAAATCTGGAACAGAGTAACATTTTCTTAACAATGCAATCTGTCATTTAAAAAAATGACTTGAAGAAACAACCTGGTGTGTTGTGTGGACATTATGGCAACATTGGTTAAGTGACTGGTCTTGTAATCGAAAGGTCTTGGGTTCGAATCTGTAACAGAGTGATGTTTTCTAAATACTCTCTGTTATACAACTTATGAGAAGACTAGCAGAAACAACTTGATGTTTTGAGTGGACATTGTGGCAACATTGGTTAAGTGACTGGTCTTGTAATCAAAAGGTCTTGAGTTCAAATCTGTAACAGAGTGATGTTTTCTAAATACTCTCTCTTATACAACTTATGAGAAGACTAGCAGAAACAACTTGATGTGTTGAGTGGACATTGTGGCCACTTTGGTAGGGTGACTAGCCTTGTAATAAAGAGGTCTTGAGTTCAAATCTGGGACAGCTTGACATTTTCTTAATTATACTATGTCTTGCAGAATTAGTGAGAAGACTAGGAGAAATAACTTGGTGTGTTCATCGGACATTACGGCCACCTTGGTTAAATGACTAGTGTTGTGATACAGACTTCTTGAGTTCAAATCCCTGACAATTAGACATTTTCTGTATATTATGTAATTTATTGTAGAATTTCTGATCATCTGTGTGCATTGCCTTGAAATATTTGCAGGCATTATGAGCAACAACTCCAAATGTTGTTATTTAATGGTATTTTTTACAGCAATTCAGTTGACCTTGGAGATATTTTAAAAAATTGCCTAACTGTAAGTAGGATCACAATATTGAATTTTTCTTTTTCACACAATGCAGGGTGTATTACCACCATAACTTTTAATAATTACTTCATGGAAAAATATATATGTAATTATGCTTCCGTTGAAATACTTAATATTGGTTTGTGAGCGGCCTTGTAAAAATCTTTGAGCAAGCTGACCTGGGCTGCAGGCCATTATTTTATCTTAATTACAAACACAATGATATGATCTACAGATTAGAAAGATCACTAAATCATTACGATAAGTTGTTTTAATAAATGTGACTGCATATGAGTGTTTTTTTAAACATTGACTGGATATCTTGTTATAATAAGTAAAGTGCTGACATCTATATGTAGAAAGTGGTGTTACCCACACTCCAATGTTTTTAGCAGTTTTTCTTGTCATAATTTCTCTTGATGTTGTTAGCAGTTTTTCCTACAACCTCCAAGTGGCTTATTCACTGTGCACTAACGAGGGGGGTACCCTCGCCATCAGGGTAGCCATTACAACTGTCGATTCAAAGCAATTTTCTGTCATCCTGAGCTTATTTCATCAAATCCAAAGCCAATATTTGTCAGGCATGCAGTCCAGATGTTAAACTAACCCTAGGACACAACTTCAATGTGTGATTATTCACAGAATTACCAGATTTTGAACTTCAAATATATCGTCAGGGCGAGGGTACCCAAAAAGTTTCTCGAGGGTACCACCATTTTCAAATATTGTCATGGTGAGGGTACCACGTAAAATGACTGTTATGAAAATTTTTCTTTTTCAACCTTTGCAACAGTGTGTTATAAAGAGCAATGGTGAGGTTATGAGATATCGAAAAAATAGAGAAGATACAATAGACAGATAGGTAGGAAATCGATTAAAATTATAATTCTTGCACATAGCCTACTGTGTATGAAGTCGTTTTCAAGTATGTAGCCTCAGCCAGTGTAGATATATCTACCTGACCATCTTTCACTTTCTGCCATCTATCTATCTATATATCTATCTATCTATCTATCTATCTATCTTTCTATCTATCTATCTATCTATCTATCTATCTTTCTATCCATCTATCTATCTATTATCTTTCTATTCGGAAGTCTACCCTTGCGAGGACATCTTCATAATTATTATTATGATGATGACATGGTTTCTTGAGAGTAATACTGGGTAATCAGCTCTGTAAGCATCATAGCATCAAACATGGTGAATCTCAGATTAAGAGTTTAAGAAAGTTTCACTGTGGATGGTATTGTTTTGGCAGAGGGAATTTTGCGCAACAATCTTAAGCAGCTGACTCCAGAACAAATAAATTGGATTATATTTCATTCCTGTGGGATACACAGAATTTTGAATTGGACTTTTAAATTTTATGGAAATAGACTTTATTGTGAAAAACCCAAGTGAACATTGAACATTTTTGTATTATATGGACTCTGGTTGATTTTTATTTTTCTATTTATTTATTTGTCGTACAGAAGTAGGCCTACACACTTTGTGATGAGAAACAACATTAAATAAATATTTACATAGACCTACATACATACATACAATACATATAAATCTCTTTCCCGCTGAGCAAAGAGGACTGCATTTGAATACTTAGTCTGTAAACTTGGAGGATCCAAGTTATACTTCAGTGTATAACCATGAAGTCAAGGGCAGAGAAATTTAAAATTTTTAATTTGTACACAAGAGGGCTGCGTTTTGTACTGTTTTGACAAGCAATATAATTAAGTCAATGTGCAGGCAAATGTCAAGGAATGCAGTGTTACATGTGGACATATATGTGAAGTACTTGCACCCCTATTCATAAGTATGCATCAATAAACACATCTATAGGCTATAAAATAATTAGAAAAGAAAGATATGATATAAAAAGCAAATGAAAGCCATTAAGAATACAAAAATAAAAAATAAAACCGCCCATGGCTAAACACTCAATTATATTACACATTATTTAATCTGAACAATATATCATTTGTCATTTTCTAGCACCATTATATAATATTTCGTTTTTATTATTTTACTGACAAAATTTGGACTAGACTTCATTACAAAATTTGGGCTAATTCCTTATTTATCAGAACATATTGGTCAAGCCCATTACATAACTTGAATTCTTGTTGTTGCAACAATGTTCTTGATTGGAATTGCTGATTGCTTACTTCAGAATTGCAATCATGTGCAGCACATGCTGTGATCTTGCACAACAAAGAGATAATTGAATTAGCAGATTCATTGACTTGTCTACCCTTGACTAAAACAATTGCTTGTGTGTATGTGTTGTTACCCTCACCAATGTCCTTGGTGATTACCCTCGCCAACCGGAAGTGACCCTCGCCCAAATCTTGCAGTACCCTCGCCATTTCCGGGTTGGTACCCTCGCCATTTAGGTTGGTACCCTCGCCATTTTAGGTTGGTACCCTCGCCAAAATGCTGGTACCCTCGCCCTGTCATTTTTCGTTTTTTGTGGTACCCTCACCTCGAGTGAATTCTAATTTCATTGATGTCTTTCTTCATCTTGCAAGTTTGAATCCGACACTTGGCAATCGTTTATTCCACAAGTCATTAAAAGCACCTTCAAAATTTGAAGGCCTCAGTCCCCCTAATTTGTCTGAAATTTCAGTTTGAAATCACGAATCGACAGTTGTAATGGCTACCCTGATGGCGAGGGTACCCCCCTCGTTAGTGCACAGTGTTATTGCCTTAAGGACCATTTCTGACACCTTCAAGACTGTTAACTTGACACAGCAAAGCCATCCTATTGATTTCTCAAATTAGAAGAACTCAACATTTTTGAAGGTAAGAGAACTTTGATATTCTGTAGCAATTAATGCTTTTGTCAATATTGAATACTTATTTCATTGTTATGAATATCAATAGAGCATGGACATGTACTTTTTTTAATACAAAAACTTGAAACTGTAATGTGAAATTCAGTATTAAACTATGGGGCATGATGATGTCAAACTAATTCAACGCCAGAGATTAAAAACTAGCAAATGGAAAGCAATGTCCTAATTGCAATATTATCTTAGTGGACATGAAATTGATAATGACAATTATGTTGTCTCTGACCTGATAAGTGATTCATCTCAAATGCTAGACTATGGATAGTGTATACAGGCATTAAGGGGATGACTATTTAGTGTCGAGAGGGAGGGGTTGGAGTTTTTAATCAAAAAAAGAAAAGTTCTTCATCAGTTTTGGTGAAATTGGTGAAATTAATAAATTCTTTTTGGCCAGACTTGAAATAAATAATTTCTTGTGGGGGTATTTTAACAAGGTGTTGTTAAATTTGATTTAGAAGTGAATATTTGGTGACTTTGCACACTCAACATTTATAATTGGTGCCGTTAGCCTGAAATAAAGAGGAAAACTCCAAGCCCCCTCGGAAATTAAAAGGTTGCCCTTTTTGTCTTGGCATTTTTATGATTACCTGGCTGGCAACAAAGATAAAATAGCTACAGAAATATTATTTGATGTTCATAAGGTCCATTTGCACTCATTCATTAAAATGTTCATGATATATAGACAGAAAAATGCTGATGTGTCTCAAGCAGCCCTTAGGCTTCGTTTTGAGCCAGATTTGGTCAGAGTGCATAATTTACTAATAGTAATTATGTCCTAAAATGTGAAGATTATGAAGCCGAGCAATAGGACTAGTTATTGCATATTGCACTAAATTTAAACGGGCCATACACTTTGTTGTAAAACTCTATTCTCAGTCACACCTGTAGCATTCAGTTGGTTGGTTCAAGTAATTAGCATACTATTAAACTTAAATTTTTCTGGCATAACATAAATAAATATTTCGGACAAACTCAAAACACTCAAAATATTATCCAGTAATCAGGACTTCAAATTTATTGTTAATCATATTCCTAATTCCCAATGAATTTGCACATTAATTATATTATGTTTTATATAAATTGTGTGCTGCTTGAAAATGATATTGGTAAAATATTTTTCAGATTTACAAGCAGTATTCTTGACATGTCAACCAGAGGATATTTCACGGAGGCACCAGCTGAACTATCTAATTACATCAGATGCAGGAGACTCGAGAAAATTTGCCAGGTAATCATTGTAATACATGTTCTTGGGTTTCTGGTCTTAAAAAACTCAATTCTCGTAAATATACTTGTGTGGAAAGCAGAACATAACTGCACATGTTTATAAATTCCACCTCAGAACAGCTGTATCCTTTTGTTAGATGACATGCTCAACGTAAAAAATGACTTTTTAGTCCCTCTGCGGGAATTATTTTTCCATACATGCTTGTTTGTCTGTCCACTTGTCTGTGTATTTACAACTGACATCATTCTATGTTGCTATCAAATGTTGCCAGATAGGGGAAGGGATACACTTGTTGACCATTGGGACTTTTAATTGTTGGAATTTCAAAACTTTCATCAATTTATGTTTGTTTCTTTCATATTTGAAGAAGAAAATGCATATGAGGCCTGTCAGACCTGAGCAGCACTCCAATCATGCTATACTTCTTCAGGGATACAATCTCAGGTCAAAAGCACATTTTTTGCAGGTATGTACAATTCAGTCCATTAAATTAGCTTAAGTGTTCAGAAAAATTGGAGCAGCTTTCCTCTGTCGCAAGTACATTTGAAAAAAAAAAACAAAAAAAAACATAAAACAATCCAAACAACAGTTGAAGAATGTCAACAATGATTAACAGAGATATCTTGAGATCTATGCTGATTGATGATCATTTGCCATGTTGGGTATCCTTTTTCAATTAGTGCCAGTGAGCCACTGGTCACATAAGGATGACAATACATTATGCCATTTAAAAAATTAATAAGGTAAATGAATAATTCTGCAAAGGAATATAATGAATATTTTTGAGAGGAGAGAAAATTGATTTCTGCAAATAACTTAAAGCCACACAGTTAATATTGTTTGATAACATTATATCATCTACATGCAATACAATGTATGTTTTCTTTTTCAGGATGGAACTTCAAAGGCTACCTTGACTGAGCAACACTGGCTTTGCTTTGTGAGGATCGCGACATTACAACCAACCTCAGTACTGTCACTTATCACACAAACTGTCCAAGAAATTGCTCATTCTTCCTCCTTGATTTCATCTTTAGACGAAAGAACATTTAACATGAAGTTTTGAAATTTCTGATGTCCAAACAATGAACAGAATCATTAAGCGTACCTCAGGATGTTTGAAAAATTTTCCCAATGACTTACCGATGGACAATTTGGTCATTGAAAATTATCCTTGCTAACTTTCTTTATGGAAAAATGACTAGTTGGCTTTGTTTAAAAATTGTTTGCTTGTGATTTTTGGTCACTGGAAATTTCAGATTTGTTGCAGTCACAAATTTGTATGGATATATGCACAACCTTTGTCAGGTTTTGCTTCAATAAATGTTTTTTTATGCGTGAATAATGCAATGTATTTGTTCCTTGTAAAGATCTTACTTACGTACATTGTGTTTTTATGTTATGTCTTTCTATGTGTTTTTGTTGCTCAAGTATAATTTGTCATCCTTTTACTTCAAAATCTTGTGAATGACAAATCGTCTTTTAAGTAAAATTAATGAAGTAACAGATTTATATTTTTCACTTATTGTCTCTCGGCACGATTGACCATTGATTTTATTGACTTCTTGTTTGCTTTATTGAAAATAAATGCCTTTTTAGACTTATCTCTGGTGCTTTATTTTATTTGTTCGATCTATCTGTTTAATTTCTAAGTTCTAACGGTAGGCAATTATTGATTAAAATTCATTGGTTGTCCCAAAGATGTCCAATTTCATCTTGGGTCCAAACCAATGATCAGTGGTTGTTTATCATCCGGTCCCTTTTTCTACTTGAAAACAGCATAGTACAACCTATCCAGAATAATTTAATTTATTTGAGCAGGCTCCTCCTTTTTTAATTTGGCAAAGGAAGTATAATTGAATCAATTCGGGTTAATCTAATTGATATGAGCTATGATAACACCTTTTTATCAGGTTAATCTCGCATAAAAGTATTTGTTTATATGAACTTAAATAAAATTTGCCATGTTTTCTCAAGTAATTCAGCATATTACAGCTTAATTAAAAAAAGTCATATTAACTTATTAACATTAAGTCACATTCAGTGACTTGATTTTGTTATTTCAGCCATTCTTGCTCAATTCAGATTCTCCTAATCACATTTTGCTAGTCTGCCTTATTTCTATTATGTGGTTATAAATTATAACTTTTTCATTTTATAGAGTAAAATTGATTTAGTCAGTCAGCCTCAGCTGTGTTATGTCAGAGAAACTTAAAGCCTTTGTTAATTTTGGTTTGATTATATTGTACTAGCATGACCGATTTGCAGAATATTGTCTTGTCCAATTGAAAATTTGTTGTATCAACTCAATTCACTTTATGTGAAACACTGAATTCAGCTTATTTAATGTAGGCCAGGCTAGTTTATCTCAGTTGAGTTCCAGCCCATTTTTTAATTTCTTTAAGTCAGATAAACTCAATTCACTTAAAATTTTTGACACTTAAACTGTGAAAATGTTGGCAAACTGAGAGATACAACTTCAAATGAACAAGCTGAACTGACTCAATAAATATATTGCAGCACCGTTGCCCCAATTGAATTAAGTCAAGTCAGCTTGTTGGGGCTTAGAGTGTGCCACTTATGCCATCGAGAGTAACCCACATCAGCGGCGTCCCTATGGGGGGGGGGCATGGGGGTACGTACCCCCCCCCCCCATGGTGCCCCCCATATTAACTTGCCAACTCTGGATAAAATGTACAGTTTGTATAGTTGGTTCCACCCCTCCCAGAGAATCGCGTGCCCCCCAGGTGCCCCCCCGCTCGAGGCCCCCCAGTTACACCACTGACCCACATAGTTTTTGGTTACTCGCGCTTTTTCTTTAGTCTAAATTGGAAGTAACCTTCACCATAAGCTAAAGTACCCTGATCTTTACCTTGTGGCATTGGGAAAGGAAAGGGTTTGAAGAAGAACAGTGAGAAAGTTTGATATGTTACAGAATTGAGTTGGAAATGTTGAAGTGATGAGGCCTATAGTATGAAGATGGAATTTATGTATATGTGTGTCTCTGTAAGGATCAGTTAGTCGGTAACCATGCAGTTTCCAGGGGGAGGGGGGCTATGAGTTTTCCTCGGTTGAAAATTGTCTATTACAAGTGGATGAAGTCAGACTTCCCAAAAATAATTGATTTATTTGACCAAAGCTGAGCAATATATAATTAATTAAAAACTCATCCAACCAACCTTGCAGTTTGAGCATGCAAATGGGAGATAGATCATAGCCGAAGGAGACCACTTAGAGAAATAGTTTGTGAGAATGATGGGTAAAGCAGGGTGTCAACTGAAGATGAGAAGATGAATGAGGAACAAAGTTGGTTGAAGTTATTCCTCTGTTGCTAATATTGGGTCAATTGATAATAGGTTTATCAAAGAAATCATGAACTGAGTGAAAATAATGGCTGCTCTGATGGCGAGCTAAGCCTTTTGTTAGTGCATAGTGAATTATGCATTTGAAGTCTTCATTTTTAATTGTTTTGTATCATCTGTTTACATGAACTCAATTTCTGAGCTGAAGGCAACTTATGTGTCATCATTTTTGTAAAATTCTCTAGATAGATCAGCTACAGCTGTTATTTTGATAAATAATATTAATTTTATTCTACAGTTTTTCTTTTCAAATAAACGGTGTGTTTTTAGTAGGTCTATTAGTGCAAAGGCCTCTGATACACATTATGTTGTTTTTTACAGTTTGTTGCATTACTATTTAGTGATTAAACAGATTCTGTTTTGTGTCCATTATGCTCATGTTACTGTAGACGAATGACGAAATGTTTCTTGTGAGGCAATATTTCCCTGTTTCTTCCACGTTATCGTGTATGACTTATTAGTAGTTTGTTGAGGTAATATCCTACACATGCAGTGCTAATGTCCACTCCGCCAATCATTTCCACCCTGCCAATCATTTGTTTGAGTGTCTAAGATCTGGAAAGGGAATTTAACATGCCACTGGCACACCACTCATCCATGAGGTCATAAGCTACCCCATGACACATTGGCAGTTTATTTCAATATGCTTGATAGGGCTTGTTGTGAGGTCATTGATGTCGACCAGAGGCTGAATACATGTATGACTACTCATCATTCATTGACTATAACTATTTAGCAGTATTTCAAGACAATATTATACGCTGAGCCCATGTAAGTTTCTAATAATTATTAATGATCTCCTGTGGTCAACTGTTCTTTTTTTATGTTTTGCAGTTGCAAGGGTGGCAGAAGGTCTTGCATGGGACTGTTATCATGACTGTATTGAATATATTGCACCAGGTGAGTGAATAAAATCTAATGCATTCACTGGCACATGCTACTCTTATCTAAAGTCCTCGATTGCTTAGTACTAAGCTGGGGTCCTTCAATGATTTCAGACACACAAGCCAGACACTTTCAATATTGTTCAGTAATATAAAAGTACATGTATATAAATTATATATCATTGATATACTCAATAACACACACTGTGTAACAATTGAATTGGTACCATTGACTTATTTCTGTTTTGTAGATTAAATCAATAAATAATAACTGAGTTGTATATTTATGCGAATGTATTGCTTAAATTAATGATTTCCTCCTGAAAGTATATTCTTGTGGTATGAATGAGACTGATGAAGAGCTTGGCTACACGCTCTAACTTTGATTGCATTCTCTTATTTATAGGTTATTCCATGGCTGCCATTGGCTGGGCCAGTATTTCCCTGATATTGTCAGCAGAAACCAGGTAAAATATTGGTGGACGGTGATGATGTCTTGGAAATACTAATCCAGCCATGGGGTAGCCTATTTAAACCATGGTTTGTATATTTTAGCGTAAGAAATTAAACTAGTTTCTATGTAATTATCCGATGAATCATATACATTGAGAAAACATGTTCCAGACCTCACGGAAAAAAAAAGAAAATTGATAAACATGTATAATTATGAATTATGAAATATAAAATATGAGAATAGCTGAATGCGACTTCAACAAATATTTAAAGTGAAATAATCTATCTACCAAAAACTAAATTGCTACTTAGAAAGTAGGCCTAATGACTGATACAATGTATCTAGGGCACTCTTTTTACAAGTTCTGTTCTGAAAGAAAAATGGGGGTAAAACAGTGGCGTAACTAGAAATCCAGGAGTGGGGGAGCCAAAGGCAGGACCCAGGTCTAAACCAGTGGGCCCTACTTTTGCGGTATTTTTGGGGCAATATACCACAAAATATACCACAAAATTAGTGTCGTGACACAAACCGTCTTTGAAAACAGCATAGGAACATTGACACACTTTTCTTCTGGCGAATATAATGCTGATGACCCTCATGATCATCTTAGGGTAGGCTTGCACTTACTTTTGAAAGAGCATGTCCCCTATCTGGATAAAACTCCCTGATGTAAAACATCAATGGCCAAACTGGCAAATCAAGAAGAAAACCTCAGGAGTGCATACAATAATGTGATGTTACAATCATTGCCTTGATACAAGTTAACAAAGACTTGAATGGTTTCATGAAATCGCTTATTTTTTTATCTTGTCATATATAGGCAGAGGCTAACTGGCACCATTTCGATCCCATGGAAAAATTATTCTTTGGGCCCCTACACTGGCCTACAGGGGCTACCATCGGCGTTATTTCAAATGTGAAAATCAAATAAATGTAACGTACATACTTACATAAATTGTTATAAGGTTGGGGCCCCCATGTACTCTTGAGTCTTGTCCTATTCAGTTAATTTGGTAACATTACACATTCATAAAGTTTTGCTTTTTCTTGAAATTTTTACTTTTTGACGTCTTGCTTGGGCCCCCTTTAGTGAATGGGCTCGTGGCAGCTACCAGCTGCCACTCTGCCACATAGGCCTTTGTGGGTAGGCCTAAAAGCTAATAGCGATTGCGAAAAAGACTAAAATATAGCAAAATTCCAAACAGCGCATGAAAAATTGAGCAGTTTTTATAAATAACTCTACATGGTTAATCAGACCAGTCCAAAGATATTTCAAAGGAACAATATTTCTTCAAGATTTTTAATGTTGCATGGAACTGCTATAGATACATAGGCATGTAAAACACTAAGATTCTAGGCAAACAATTCAGGTAGATTATTAAATATACGTAATTATGCAACTTTCATTCTAGTGAGAATCAGGTGTAAGTGAGTTTCGGCTCAGGTCACAAAGATGGATTTGCTCTGCTCACATAATTTTTGAAATGGGGAGCCAGTGTATAAGAAAAGGTTCAAGCTTTGAGTCACAAATTTGGGACATTTGACTGAAAAAAATCCTGAAGGCTTATTTTTAATTTTTTGAACAAGGTTTTAAACTTACCTTCTGGCAAAAATTGTCTACTTTCCAATAAAGGCATCATTAATGACAAGATCTCATCCCTTCGTCATGTTTTTGGGCAAAATATGTCCGAAAACAGGCAAAAATGCACATTTTAGGGTGACAAAATTGTTCAAAGTGTCACATGTAAGGCGCTATACCTTAGAAAGTAATACTTCGATATCATTTATTTCACCTTGACATATTTCCCTATATTGTTTGCTTCTAATTACATGTAAATTTGAGATATTTCAGGTTAACATATACTCACACTAACAGGATATTTTGACTAAACGTCCGGTGACAATTTTATGGAGAATTTTGCAGATTGATGTAAAGACACTGACTTTGATAGCACACTGCGTTGTCATTTCTTGCAATAGAAATGTGTATGATACATCAATATCTTCCAAATTTAATACAGAATACGAAAGTACCAAAAATTGGGTCGCTGCTAATATTCATTGATTCTCAATAATGCAATTTCTAACTTATGTCTGCTAAATTTTGAATGCTGAAAAAAAATGCATGGCGTTGCAAAAAAAATTAAGTCTCTTGCAATTTTAGTTGGAAAGTCACCAAAATCGAACTTGATATGCCCAGATATATTGGCTACAACAAGTTTATGTTTAGAAAGTTCAATAGGAGACCAGAGGATAGCTTGAGTTTTTTTTGTGACCAAATTTTAAAGGATTTTAGCCATGTCATGAAAATTACTTTTGACACTGGCTGGTCATTATTGCAGTCTTCTCTTACCTCCATTCTATATTTCAGAGTCGCTGTCTTGGACAGCCGTGTCAAAAATCACTTCTTCAATGCAAACTGTATAAAGGCACAGGGCGCCCATCTGAGGCATGTGCCGGGTTGTTAAAGGATAAGAAAAAGGAGTTGTTTAGTGCTGTGTTAGGCTTATTCATTGACAAAAAATTGGGTACCATAGTATGGGGTGAATCGGGACAGAAAAGACAAGCATTATATTCCTCCAAAAAGCACAAACTTTTACTTGCTTTAGGGATTTGATTTTTGGCACACTATTAAAATACATTCTAGTGAATATTATTATGGATTTTTTGTACTTCTACCTGTACGCACTATGGAGCTGCAGTACTTTTAAATTGCACCTGCAGAATTAACATTTTCAGAAAGTGGTCAAAACTTTGCTTGCACCATAAAAGTCTAAATACCAGAGCCACAAAATCTCACAGGAACCTATTTTTCAATTTAAAATGGTTTCTGGGGACCAGAATAGTAGACCAGATATGGAATTATTTTGGTTTGGTCATGGGTTCAGATCCAGGTCATTGGCAAAGTTTCGGGAATAATCAAAATATACCCTACAAATTTTCATTTGAATGTGCTAGCACGGTCTTTGGATGAATATTATTGAACTTGGTATCATTATAGTGGATTTAGTCCAGAATTCACAATCACCAGCAAATTGAGCAGACAACAATAGTCTTCCCTATTTTTTTGTCCTTTATCACATTTTTAAAAAACTGCCTATTATAAATGAAATTAATTTCAGATTTTTTTCAAAATACATTTTTAGCATATAGAACATGTTTTCTAATATTTACTCACAAGATGCAATCACTTAGGGAAGGTATGAAGTATTAATTGTGGAAATAATGGAGTGTCCAGATTCACCCCAAAGTTTGGGGTGAATTGGGACAGTGATTTTTTGGGCCTAGAGCATTGGGAAATTGAGATATCGTACCAAGCTCCAAGGGGTACTTAGCCCTTGTGTCCAGACACAATTTGACAGTAAGTTTGATTTCTAGATTGATTTTTGTCCATGCTATGACAGAAAAACGGCCAATTCTGTCCCAATTCACCCAATATTACGGTACTACTGAGATATATGCAGTGAAAGTGAGAGATATTCCAAAAAATGCTATAGACTTAGGTTCCAATTGACAAGTTATAAAACCATTCGCAGAATGAAAATTGTGAGATATTATGTATTTCCGACTTCAGATTCAGATTCCTGGGGAAATTTTACATAAGATAGCCTATTGTTTAGACCAAAACTCAATAATAAAATTTTGGACAAAAATGTCCTAATTGTCTGACTCAAATCTTGAACCTTGTCGTAAGGACATGCTGTACGGCATCGAGGGTGAACATTTTATTGTTGTATCAGAGGTATATGTTTTTTTGCATGTAGATGCGATTGTGTACAGGTGTAATTACGAACATATTAACCCTAAACTTGGCTAAAACTATAACCCTAAACCTAATTTTGACCCTAAAACTGAAATATATAGCACCTCCACGAATGCTAGTAACGGCAGGTATACAAATGAATTATAAAGCACATACACGAGTGCTAGTTATTACTCATACATGAGCATCTAGTATGCTTGTTTTTTCATATCCACAAATTCGTACATGCTCGTTTTTGCCGGTTTACAAATTGGTGTACATGTCAAATAATGAAAATATTTACATGTGTATCACCAAACTTACGGAATGATCCTTCAAATGAGGGCTTGAGTAATAACCCTATGCGCACATCTACATTGTACCAACGTTGCAACAACATCACCCTGTTTGTCAAATGACGTAGAATTGTATGGTAGAAACTAAGTTGTCACAAAGTTGTGAAACAACATCAAAGATATGGCTTTAGCATGCGACATTGTGGCGACATTTTCACAACATTGTGAGGCAATATCAATGGTTCAACGTCAGCTTGCGACGTTGTGACAATGTTGTAAAAAAACCTCAACGTCATGTTCAGGTTGTGGCAACATAATCTCAACCATACATATCTGTGTGACCAACGGACAAGCCCTCCACCTATTAGCAACGTCAGGGTTAAGGTCGCGTGCCCATTGGGAAGGACTATTTTGCAAATGCCAGACACAAGACAGAGAATGTAGGCGTTGAACAGACTAAATTACAGACTATAGAGGAAAAATGGGGAAAATGCTGATGATGAACCAAAAGAAGTCAAATATTTAATTAGAAATCAAAAGTAAAATCCGCTAAGTACTGCAAAATGGAAGCAAACAAGAAAGACTGAAGACTGGTTTTTCTTATCATGATCACACTGATACTGTCGAAAGAATTTTGCACCCTACACATGGGAAAACCTTTGCTATGCCCAGGAAGATCCAAAGGTATATTTGTAATATTTTGAAATGAGATTATTAGTTATCACTGGCCTGATTTATCATAACCACAGTCCACTGCACAAAAAGTTTAGGAGCCATTCACTTCTCCTTCAAGACATCAACCAAGTGCATCAAGACATCAACCAAGTGGCTCCATCTATATTTCATTTCTGGATACTGCAAGTGTTGCTGTTTTGTGAGAGACCACAAAATGACTGTTTCAAAATTACACTTTGACCACTGAAAAATACAAATTTTTGTTGGTCACCATGCAGTATAATCAAATGATGTCTCTTCTAAAATGAAAGGTTGTTATCTGGATCTCTTTTGTATTGATGTCTTAACCTATGAAAAAACGTATATGTAAGTATTCTTAACAGTATATCTATTCAACAAGATAAGGAATATTTCTGGCGATATTTTTTGCATGTGAAACGTCACCAAAGATTGTGTACATAATCTTGAATGCAAAACTTGGCCTAAAATCCTTAATAAACATCTGATTTTAAAAATTTAAAAACCTGCATATATCAAGTAAACTCCCCCAAATTCAATGCACTTATTAATTTTGCTCTATTTGCAATATTAACCTCGCAAAAACTTTTTCGGCGCATTGCGCTGCAATGGTGCAAAGTTCCATTAACCACAGCAAACCAGTGGCAGATTTATACACTATTAAATAGTACTGAAACCATGTACACTGTGCATGTGTGAACAATTAATAAACTAATATCCAAACAGGTGGTTTTACATATATATCACAAGTTTTTTTGTTGTTTTTTTTTTTCAAATCCTTGGTTATGTATATATTTCCATGAAACAAGGGGAGGGGCTCTGGATTTTTTCTAAGGGTATTTATTTTATAGAAATGCCTACTTTAAGATATTAAAACCTTTTATTACATGCCACATACCCTCAGGTTCATGGTAAGATCATTACAGTACCCTTTTTTAAGGGTACTTTTCTTGTTAGCACTGTTTGACCCCAAAATGGTCGAAATATGTAATTTTGCCTAATTTCTAATGGCCCTTTCTTGGTCTGTGCAAACATGGAAAACTATTAAATTTCGTAAAGCTTGAAGAAAAATGTTCTTTACCAACTTTTTATGGAATATCATAACATGGGATATCGATAGAGTTATTTGGATTCGTACCAAAATTAACTATACCAAACGAAATTAACTGTACCAAATGAACAAAAATATTTAAAAGTCTAAATACTAGTTATTATGTTTAAAGTAATTATGAGATAAGAAAAGTGTTTAAAATTAAGTATTGTTAAGAGAAACCTAACTATTTTTGGTGTATTCAAACTTTTGAAGGGTAGCGTATGTCAGATAGTAACATTTGTTGATCAGTCAGAGCATGTACCTAGCAAACTAAACTCTCAGATAAAGAAAAACTCTGTCTCAACTCGGGCGGGTGAGCTGTCAACATGGCAAGTGGATCAATAAATACGGGAGACAGATTGGTTATGACAAATCATGGTTATGATGACACATCATCATGTTTCAAAATATTTCACACATTGCTTTGGATCTTACAATCTCTCAGGTATCATGTTCATGAATTGTCAACAGCATATATACATTGTGTATGTATGCTGTACTAATGTAATGATCATATCAAATTATGGGCGATAATGACTGAAAGAATGCAAAAATCAACAGGAACCTGAACTGATTTTGCGAATATGAAAGTGACAGATTGTAATGCTTCTGCAGCATCTCTTTGACAAGTGCATTGACTGTGTGTAATAACAAAAAGTGGTGATCTACAAAAATGTTGAGGTTTTTTTTGTTCTCTCATAACAGGTTTGGAAAAAGCATTGAAGGACACAAAATTCTATCGCCAAAAGGAGATGCCTGCCAAATACTTCGTCCTGTTGCCCTTCTCTTGTGTCATGTATGTAGAATTCTTTTTTTTTTCACATACAAATTCAATTTTAACTTTTTTATGAACATTTTGTATCAAGCAGATTGGATTTAGGGCTTCTCTCCAGTGTGTTTCTCAATCCAACTTAATGTAATTGATAGACTGCACTTTTCCATGCAGAATTCACGTTCGCACTCTCTTTGTTGCTCATGACGATGTCAGGAAATCATTTAGTTATTATCGTTTTTATAGTTAAGTGTTTTTTTTGTTTTTTTTGTGGTTAAACCGTGACATCATTGGGTATCTGTGATTGTGATTGGTCAAATCTTCAACCTGTGACACTCAGTTTAAAGTTTGACATCACAGTTTATGACAAAGGAATTTGAAACTGCCAGGCAATGTTATTGTTTGTGTACAACCACAACAAACAACTTTTGTCTAAGCCAAGTGATACACCTCACAAGAAGAGTCTCAATGTTTTGCAAACAAAGTATGGTATTGTTTTTCACAAGACACCAGTTTTCAAAATTTCAAATAACTTCTTAAAATTCTTAAAATTTATTGTCAGTCATTGAGGGGAACTGTTCAGAATTCATGACAGGGGGAGGTGAGAGTTTTGCCCAAAGAAGCACTAACTTTTCACATGTTTTTCAAGGGGGGCTACTAATTTTTAACTGTATATCCAGGGGGTTAAGAAATTTTAATAAACAAAAATTCCAAAAATGCGCATACACTAATTTTTTCTGTGCTTCTTTATGTGCAAAAGTCAGCGAATCAGTACACATGACTGTCCAAGGCACAGATATGACAGTATCCTATACTATAAGTATGTTGTTTGCCCAGATTTTGTTTTTGTAAGCAAATCGTCAATTCTTGATGGATTTTGGTGTGCTATACATCAATCTTCATGTTTTCAAAATCTCTACAGATTTTGTTCGTTACAGAATTATCTGTCACCTCTAAGACACTATCCACACATACATGCTATCCTACTGTGACAGCTGTCTATCTAAGTAGTTGTAGTAGTAGAAGCAGTAATAATAGTATGTTTTCCCTGGGCTCAAAAGAGGGAGGATAGAATAAATTACACAAAACAGGTTTTAAAATTCCTACAAATCAAGACACTAAAGAACCAACTTCACAAGTATATGGAAGAGCCACTGAGTAAAACTACTCCACATTGCTGTGAAATGTAACTATTTATTGTTTAAATAAACATCTGTCAAATAAATGAGAGATCCATCACATGTATGATAGTCAATTCAAATTGACAACTTTTGTTTGTTAATTAATGAATGCACTTTTGAGCTTTTTGAGGGCTGCACTGCTATTTCTTTAAATGCTGCTCTGTTAAAGGCAGTTATGTAGATTTCATTCAAATTTTTGGCATAATGCTTCCGAAAAAATATGTCAAGGGAAAAAAAATTTTTTCAGGGGGGTCACAGTATTTTTTAATAGGAAAAAATACTATTTCCGTTTAAAATCTGATTAAAAAACACCAAAAAAAAACAGCTCGAGGGATGAATTTTAATATTCGCGCAGCGAAACGGCCGAAGGCCGTTGAGCGAAGCGAATTGAGTGCAAGAGAAGACTCAAAAATCTGTGCAGTGATGGTCTCAACATCAACAGTCCATAGTTTGGAATTAGGTCAAGTGGGTCCAGCTTCTTATCAATGATTTAGTTTCGTATTTAACAAAACATAACATATTCATCTTCAAAAGTGTCTTAAAAATTCAATTTTCTCTAACTAGTAATATATCCTGTACCAATAATTTTTATGAAATATTTAATTATTAGCACTGACAAGCTCAATCAAATTATTAACATGTGATTCATTTAATTTCAATCAGACAACAAGAAAACATAACAAAATTAAAGTTACATAATCTTATAAACTGATGATTATGTAACAGTGAACAGATAATCTACATGCAATGTTATTGTTTTTGTATTACTATATATATATATTTATACTATTATGTAATATCAACAATCTAACATAGACTTGACTTTGGCAGCTTTCAGTGCTGTCTGCCTTTTTACAATTTATTTAATATATATATATATCTATCTATCAATTTATCTATCTATCTGTCAGTCATTATATCTATCTGTCTATCTGTCTATCTATTTATCTCTCGATTTATCGATACATTTATCTATTTATCTATTTTTTTTTTTTGTCTAGTTTATCTTGCTATTCTACATTTTTCTCTGTCTTTCCATGTATCTGTCTTTCTAATTTTCAGAAACAGTTACATAACTCCTTTCTGACATTGAATATGAAATAAACATGAAAGTTATGGTAAACTATAAGTCCTACAAAAACTTTTTAAAGTGCTGCGCGAATTTCATGGCAGTGCCATTTACATATTAGTAGAAATTCAAAAAAAGAGTCAAATGAAAGTAGAGAAGCCGCACTGTATGATGCTGGAGGCGCTTTTTTGAATTTTTATCCCTGTTCCATCATCATGAACATAATTCTATCAGCCACCCATTCTGTGTGCACTGTACTGAGATCTTCTGAGCAGTAGGCCTAAACTCATTAAGATTTTGTGTTCTATATACCATTGCTACGCATCACAAGGAAATAACATATCACTACCAAGTTTTGATTATGAATCTGTAACAAGGCCTAGTATACATGTAGCCAGTGTAACAGTGCACGGTCCAGAGTCCGCGAAAAGTGCCGGTTTGCCGGTCAAAACTGGCAAAAATAGCGTGTGGCCGGCAAAAATAGAGTGGTTACCTGCCCAAATGTCCGATGGGTTTGCTGGAGAGTCAATGAGGTGACACAGCAATCAATGCAGTCGGTGCTGGCCTTTGAAATCGCCATTGCAATTGAAAAGATCAATGACTCAAATTGGCAGTCAGAGCCTCAGAGGTGTCAAATGGATTGCAATTAAACCCAACAACAGTCAACAGGTCAGCAAATTGCAATTGGCAATGTTCAGCATCAGCTGGTATGTAGCCTACCATGTGCAGGATCTGAGGCACTGCAAGGTTATAATATCTTGAAGATTTTGAAACTTTATAATATAAATATCAAATAAATTAAATATCAAATTTTTGTATTGAATATATATATATATATAATATATACATATATATTCAATGCAAAAATTTGATATTTTGTAGGCCTTTAAATACAGGTTCAAGACTTAAGTTGCTTGGCAGCAATGACTTAGTTGGCTCTATTTTATTTATTGGGAGAAATTTGGAGTAACTTTAACATTTAAACACAGGAATACCAGTTGAAATTAATAAATTGGAATTTCGGGCTGGCAGGATTTTATCCGGGCAGACAGGATTTCATTCGGGCAGGTAAAATTCAAGATCTACCTGCCCGAATGGCCTGTATGACAAAAGCACTTTTCGCGGACTCTGAGTGCACCCAAAAAAAAACAGCTTGATGAGCCACTTATGAAACAGCGTTACCTTTTTTCTAAAGTTATGTTAAAAACCATAATAACCACTCCATTGCTTCTTGGTTCTTCAGATTGTGAAATGAGGTAATAACTGCTCTGTCTTCAAAGCAATTAAATTGT
This sequence comes from Platynereis dumerilii, assembly GCA_026936325.1. Classification (NCBI taxonomy): domain Eukaryota; kingdom Metazoa; phylum Annelida; class Polychaeta; order Phyllodocida; family Nereididae; genus Platynereis; species Platynereis dumerilii. The sequence goes on along the minus strand of JAPTHN010000278.1, from coordinate 214,364 downwards.
CATAATAATATAAGGATCATAACAAAATACAGTGCACACGTTTGAAGTAAAGGAGTGCCCGATCTATTTCTTATCACCTAAGCATCGATCAAGGTTGACGGTATGATGTGAAAATGCTAATGATTCCAGCTGATGGCATCTTTTGGACATCACTCAGAGCACAGGTCTCTCATCATAATGTTGCAGTTGAATATCTTAATCAACAAAAAGGTATGACCCCGAGGTGTTTACATATATATTATGGGTGATGTGTCACCAGTCACAGGGTGTATCCTCCTATCTCGTTCTGTGATTGCATAGCTGTCAGGAGGATTCCATGGTGACCACGAAGGCATCATTGCACACAAGTGAAAAAGCATCAGTCTTGAATTAAAATTACAGGGGTGCCTGAAGGTGTTTATTTGGATCAAGCTTTGAAGGAAGTGAACTCTTAGACAGCAAACAAACGGATTTTCACTCAAACTTGACATTGGATGACTCAGTTAGGCCTATATCCAAATCCAATACTCACCAATCGCATCAGTAATATCCAATACTCGCCAATCAGTATGCAGGTTCTGTTCATTAACGTCTAACACTAACCTGACGCCATGCAGGGTCCAGTCAGTAATATCCAATACTCACAAATTACCATGCAGGGTCCAGTCAGTAATATTCGATACTCGCCGATCAGTATAGAGGTTCCGTTCAGTAATGTCTAACACTGACCTGACACCATGCAGGTGCTATTCAGTAATATCCAATACTCATGAATTACAGTGCAGGGTCCTGTCCGTTTTACCAACACTCACCAATGATCATACGGGGTCTGCTCAGTTATAGCCAATACTCATCATTCACCATGTAGCGCCTGGTTACTTATTTCCGATACTCACCAATCACCATCCACGGTCTGCCCATTCCTAGTCAAATCAGGCGAATTTCCAAAATGACCTGAGAGCTTCTAGCAAAATCAGACATATGAGAAATAAGAGGAAGGCTTTCTATATGGGAGCATTTTACAGCGGTTTTCTTGATTTTTGGCATTTTTCCACCATTTTGAAGAAATCAAAAAGGATACCTATTTGCTGGGGCTTGATGTAAAAACCCTAATAAGCTAACCATGATTTTTTTATGAAATACATATCTTAGATGGTAAAAGGTAATGTATTCAACTTTACTGAAAATATGGGTTTAGGTGTGCTATTCACATGTTTCTTAGGGTGATTCTCACCTTTTTTCACTTTTTTGAAAGTATGCTTATTTTCTGAGGTTCTGTAGAAAATGAAAATAGGAATACATTTGATTTTATTAGTGAAACATATGTATTAGATGATTTACTTTGAGGTTGTATGACTGGTTTTACTAGTAAATTAGGGGGAAACCTGCTCTATGGATGTAACTCAGAGCAATTTTCTTGATTTTGCCTTTTTCACAACATTTTGAACAAGTCAAAGGAATGCCTATTTGCTGAGGCTGAGTAGAAAAAGGCTATTGGGCTATCTGTGTTTTTTTAATGGAATACGTGTATTAGATTATGTTCTTAAAGGTGGTATATCTGACGTCTTTTTAAAGAATGCCTATTTGCTGGTGCCGGATAGAAAAACTCTAATAGGCTAACCATGATATTTTTAATGAAATATATGTCTCATATGCTGTTCTTTTAGGTTATGTATTCAAATTTACTGAAAAGGTAGGAATAGCTTTGCTAATTGCTATGCACATGTTTCTTCGGGCAATTTTAACGTTTTTTGGTTTAAAAAAAGATGCCTATTTTCCGAGGCTTTAAAAAAAAGGATATTGGAATAATGTGTTTTTTTAAATGAAATTTGTCAACTAACAACTGTTGTTTTATCCACTTATAATGGACTATCAGGGTACGCGTGTTCAGACTGGCAATTTGAGGATATCTATTTTCAATTTCTACACATTTCCAAATTTGCAAAAGTCTAGAAAATATACTGCTGCGCTAAGTAGGGTATACAGAAATGCCTATTTACAGGAGAAATGTAAAACCTGGCAAAAATGTTATTTATGAATGTAGAAAGTGAACCTAGTTTACATGTTGGCTATGGCATGTATCAACAAAGAGCTGGATATCCACAAGTATGCACTATATTCTTGAATTGAAAACGTCAAAAATTTGTCAAAAAGGCTATTGTCGGCCGTTGTGTTTTAATTGCTCTCCTGGAAAGATAAAATTTATATAGATGAAAACTGATGGTCAGATGTTTCTTCAATCAGTTGTGGTAACATCTCCACCAAATTTCGTTCAAATCCACTGACCCCCGCATTCCAACATAATGGCAAAATCCTTGATGCTTGAAAACCTCTCTTAACAGGGTCACTGGGAAATAACTTAGCCATGTTTTAAGCTGACCTCATGTTAGTGACTAAATTACTTTCCCAGTAACCCAGATAAAAGATAAAAGATAAGTTAAAGGAGTTAACCACTTTAAGATACCCCTTAGACAATGTAAGCCATGTTTGTAGTGTGTACCAAACTTTAAGTGTATTGCAAAAATGTCCTGTAAAGGAGGGAACAATGTGGTAATGGAATGAAATTTTGATGTAAAAAACCTACTGTAGGAGCAACCACAAAAGGAAGAACAATTAAATATTGATGTAATTATCATTTTCGGAAGTAGTTCAGCTCATATCAATAGTTTTTTTTTTGGTTTAAATATCGATTTCATGCTTATGATCTGGTAACGGAGTGGACGGTAACGGAGTGGAATGATTTTTTTATTTTTTGCTTTTCTCGCAATACTGCTTTCGCACTTGAGCCTGATGATATTCAGTGAAAATAGCTCATAAAAAACAATAACGAAATGAGCTATGGCAAGTAACGGGAGAGGACAAAAAAATTGACACAAAATAGTGACATGTCTGTTATATCAATTAAATCAATGAAATAAGACAAAACACAACTTGAATGTGAACTGGATATTAATTCAAGTCTATGTTCTCATGATTTGTGCAAAGACATTTTTTTAATATTGGTAAATTAGCAGAAAACTTGACACTTGCCTGGACAAAATGTACTAATAAAAGATCTAATAAATGACTTTTTATTTCAAGTTCATTGGTGCTAAGTAGAAGAATGAATGGCAGATGTGGAGTGACAGTCACAATGCAGAAATTAATTTCATTCAAACTTATGTCATGGCACCACAGTGACGAACATTGTCCTGAAATTTGAGACAGACCCGTACATGCTATAGTGAGTTTTAGCTCGAAAACAAAACAGTACATATTTTTATACTTTTTTGCATTTTTTTAAAAAGGTATAGAATATATATTAATCAGACCATCAAAAGGCAGAGATAGACCATATATATATATAGTCTACACGTGCACCAAATTTTATCCATGTACATTCTGTAGGGGCTGATTTCTAGCCCTGGAATCGATCTATCTGCCCGCGGCCAGAATGCCCGCCCACCCTGCCCACCCACCTGGATTAAGACAATCCGAAAATCAGTTATTCAGTTATTTAGTTTACAACTAAATTGTCTGATACAGCACAATCCTTTTTTTTCAATGTACAAAAAGGCCCACTTGTGTTATGTAACATTGACTAATGCATGAGATATGATGGTGATATGCCAAGTGAAGGTCTGCCAGGACATTTTGAAACTATTTGCAAAATGATGTTATAACAAGTCACATTCATATATATTAAGACCTTTTTTGAAGAAAATAATAAATGTCAGCAGTAACAATGACACTAATTATCATTTTATTAATTTTTATCTTGTTAATTTTCCTGAATTTTCTTTGAAAATGGACTCTAAATGGTCATATCTCAACAACCAATGTACCTAGAAAGTTTAAATAAATATATATATATATATATACTAAAATGTTCGAAGTACTCATTTTTCTATTCAATGTCAATACATTTATATGACATGAAATCAATACTTTACAAGTTCTGAAGGAAAATGCAATTTTCGCCATTTGAAAAGATGCGGACAGAATAAGCCACAAATTCAGTTTGGCATAATTTTTCTTGGTTCTGGAGGCAATGAAAAACTTTTGAAGGCGTCCCCATGAATTTTCAGGATAATCATCCTCCTAGTCTTTAATGGCAGTTTTTTATGTTCTTCAAATATATGTACACTGCATGCCACAGCGCTCCTGAATAAATTTCAAGATTAAAAAAATTCAACAAGAAAGCCGAAAGCGCACACTTATAGAGGAGGGTCAGGAGAACATTTTAGGACAAAAACCGGAAAATTCCGTTGGGAAAATTTTGAGTTATCATCATTTTAAATTTTTTGTTTATCACTCTCATTTTTCTTGGTGACACACGGGCATAGAAAGTTGTTCAAGTCATTTATCATGTTTGGAGAGACACATGTTGATGGTAAGACATCATTGTTTAATTTACATGATAATTGAATCTGTGTTAGATATGTATTGGCTAAAAATAGTGGGCAGAGTGTGATAAACACATGCAGATGCATATTTTATCAAAGCAGTGAATTTTGTAGCCACTGTAAGTTGATTCAATAATTTGTTGTGAATGTTTCACCTGCTTTGAGCGTGATTTGCTTTTAATTTAGCCTTTCTTTTGAATTTTTGCGATGCTTTTCATCAAAATATGACATTTTGAATGAGTTCAATTTGTGGATCATTCTTACTGAGACTGAATGTGATTTACAAAAACTGCCTCAATATATCATATAAACATTGCATAAATGTTAAGAAACAAACCCCAACTGTGGCTTTTTGAGATCCAAGAAGTGAATTGATGAATATTACCGACGGATGTTTTTTGCAATAATATCAGGACAAAAAACCCATTTAATGGACTAAATTACTCATCTAAGCCATCATAATATGACCATGACATGCTAAATAGCTTGGCAATTGATACTGAAACAGAACATGACGTTGAAAGAGAGTCACTCATGTGCAAACAACAGCAAAGGTAGACAATAGAGCAATGGTGGGTCAAATAATCAATATAAAAGATATCTCACAGAGGCTATAACCTGATTATTATGCAAAGGTATTGTTCTTTTAACTTCTGCATCAGCTGACATTTGAAGATATTGATAAATCACTGAAATAAAATCTTGCAGACATATAATGATAACAAACAACACAAATTCTGTCATGACAAAATGCATGAAATATTCATATATCATGTAATATACATTTAATTTTGCTAAAAAAATGGCCAGAATACAATAATTCATTCAAAGGGATTAATAGAGGCAATATACAAAAGCTGCAAAACTTACTTGCAGTCACATGTGTTTATCACACCCTGCACAATATTTATGGTCTAATTATATCTATCACGGATACAATGGCAATGTAAATTAAAGAATAATGTCTTACCATCAACATTTGCCTTCCTAAACATCCTAAATGTCTTTAACAGCATTCTTTGCCCCAATTTCAGCATGAAAATATTAGTGCGATAAACAAAAAATTAAAAATGAATATAACTCAAAATTTTCCCAACAGAATTTTTCGGTATTTGTCTTAAAATGTGCTCCTGACCCTGGTCTATAAGCGTACGCTTTCAGTTTTCTTGTTGAATTTTTTTAATCTTGAAATTTATTCAGGTGCTATAGAAAGCTTGAAATGTAAAATGAATAATTCAATCATCAGCACAAACACTGGATAAGTTTGGTTTCAATGCAATATTGTGAACCTTCTTGCTCATTTAAGTTTTTGTGAGCAGTGTACTTTAATTTGGAAGGCCACCCAAAAGTGTTCTGGTGTAAGAAGTGATATTTTCGAAAACATGATCTATGTCTTAATAAATATCATATGGTCAGTAGTTATTGTTTGTTTACTAATGTGATTTTCCAGTAACAATATGGCAGAAAATAATCTTCCTGAAAAGTCTTCTAAGTTGAGATATTCAACATTGCAGATGTGATATTAAATTCAATTAAAGCAAATTTCAACACATATTTTCCAAGCCCTGGCACCTTACACTAGTCCTGAACTTCCAACTGCATATAGAAGAGGTAGGATTGGTCAACATTTATCTTAAAATGGTTGTGACTTTTGTCAAGCTTGGAAAATTTTAGTTGTAATTTTGTCGAACCAACACACTATTCCTCACTCATTTGCAAAAATTTATAATGATATCCATTTGAATGGGGTGATCTTAACAATAATCTCCATTTTAACGGGTTGAGCCTAACAATTATCTCCATTTTCTGAGTTTCTATTCATATATTCCTTTTAAGCTATATTAGGAACCCATAATTTTGTATATTGCTGCAAATCTTCTTTTTTTTTCTCGTTTCAGCTACACTTACGTGAATGATGCTGAGAAGGAAAATATTGAAGATGTTGGGCAGTTGAAGGGGTATAAATATTTCCAGCACATCTATAAAATTTCAGCTGATCAAGAGGTAATCTTTATTTACATTTTTTGGCAAAAGATATAAGGTACCCTGTTGGTTGACTAATAATAAGTCCCGTTATTCATGACATTACTGCACCACTCAATTTAGAATTGGCATTATTTACTATTCATTTATATGTTAATTTATAATTAATTATTACTTCTGTTCCCATGCAGATCCTCTCCGTTTTGCTATCATATTCCTGCTGTATATTTAAACATTAAGGTCAATTACGGCGCGACATGTCATTTCGCACACATTCATTTCCGCCTCGTTAGACCTGCATTCTAGGATACAGCAATGATGCTGCTAGGCATCAAGCTGTTAATTTGGCTTGGGGATGTTTTAAATCGATGAAATCAACGATTTTCCACTGATCCCAGCTGAAAATAATGCAGACAACATTGGCCTAGGCAATGAGCAATTGGGTACTCAATTATTGGTACCCCTCTTTGTGGGTCACGTTTTCTGCAATAGATGGCGATTTTGTGACATGCTCTGCTGCCATCTATGGGCTCTCCCAGCAGGTTGGGGAAAACCATTAAAATGTTCTATTGGAAAAATAGACTACCTGTCCTCACTCCAGCATTCAAAGGGAATTTAGAACTGTTTCAGTGTTTGTCTAGTACAGTAATAGTAGTGCTCAAATCATGTTTCAGGAGGCAAAAGCGAATGAATGAATGCGTGTCTTTAGAGCTCACTAGACTCAGGCTATTGACCTGTAGTGCATGTTACGTGGTTTTAAGGCAGATTCTGAGGAAACTATATAGAGAGCAACATATTGTGATTTTAATATCTATTGACAACCTAGATACTATATGCAGTGTTTTAGTGGTCAAGTGTTATCACATTAATTTATTTTTTCTCATCTGAGGGCAACCATTACCTGGCGGGGGGGGGGGGTAAGTTGAAAATTTTTAGTTAAAATATTTTCTTTCTCTAACTTGGCAGTCTTAAAAATGAATAATTTCCATGCGTTGGAATACTTAATACTGTATGTTTAATTAAGAAACAAATGTTTTAAGATACCACATGCTCAAAATAAATAGGTCTAATTGCTCCTGGCATTTTTTAAATAAATAAATAATTTCCTTTCATGTGTAACTTCAACTCACGCACACCTCTGTGATGAATATCTTATAATCGCCACATATATTGTGAATGTGATGCTCTGTGCTTAATGGCAGATCGGGAGTGTGCACACTTAATGACTTTACCTCTGTCTCTACCAAAGGATTGGCGGTGGTTGACTACTGCTTGACAACCTATGAAGGCCTGCATAGATTTTCAGACTTCCAAATTATTAGGTCATCGGACTTCTTCAATAGTGCATGTTGTCTCCATGTTGTGGACCCATCACACTGCTTGCCTGATCACTGGATGTTAACTTTGTGTTTCAAGACAAGACGTGCGGTGCTTAACTCTGAAGGAAATATCGCCCGAGACCCCCCGTATCTGGTACTCTGTTTTAACGTGATGTCCCACCTGATTTTATGTCAGCTGGTGCAACTTCTGATAATATCAATCAACTCATTCTGAAATTGCAATCGCAGCAAACATTGCAACGTGACATTGATGCGACGCATGACGCTTTCTGCAGTTTGGTTAAGCAAGAAATGGATGTACAGTTACCAAAAAAGACATCCCAAAACAATTTGTCTATCTTTGTAACTTTGTTGTTTATCTTCTTTCTCTGCCATTCCTCTTTCAATCTTCACCAAATTTCACATATGTAGAGCAAACGACATTTTCCCTTGAAATAAGGTCTGTTATCCTTCAAAGTCCTCTAATTCCTTTGAAATCTGCCTGCATTTGACACCTTCTGCATGGAAAAACGATTCCCGACATTATAGCGCTCTTACTTCAGTTGCTCACACCCCCCTGCTCCACTCACTCAGCCTATGTGTTTCGGAGGGTTTACTCTAATAAAAAGAACAGCCTGAAACCATAATTATATGCAGAAAGCAACAGCACGTGGTCTTGCCATACCAACGGGGGAAGGGGGGTGGCGGGGCAACTTAAAATAATTTAGTCCTCTGAAACCTTATTTCATTAAAATACTGTTATGATATTTAACTTTATCCATTGCAAATGACATCAATGTATAAATTGTGATTTACATGCACAAAGCAGAAGCACGTGGTCTTGCCATATCAAGGGGGGAAGGGGGGGGAACTTAAATAGATGGATAAATAGATAGATAGATAGATAGATAGATAGATAGATAGATAGATAGATAGATAGATAGATAGATAGATAGATAGATAGATCGATCGATCGATAGATAGATAGATCGATTGTGTTTGTGTTTTACGCCTCTGCAGCGCCTTACTGGGCTATATCAAGATAGATAGATAAAAAGATAGATAGATGATTAGATAGATAGATAGATATGGTGAGTGGCTGAGTGCAGCACTCGAGAAAATACATTTGTGGAAACATATGCCTACTAACTAAATGCTTTCTCAAACATTCTCCTTTAATGGCAAACCAAGAACCCACGGATGGCCGGTCAATTTCAGCAAAGGTTATTTTCATTTCATCAATCTTACCAGCTGATACAAGCTTCCTCTCGACCTTATTACAAATTGTTCATGAAGAAGCCAATGCCACACAAATGTTTTGAGGTATGCACCTTAATAAATACATTTACATAGTCAAACTTTTGAAAACAAAATCTTTTACAAATAACATTTTTCAATTACAAAATATATCAAAATCAAAACAGTACATTTAACTGAAATGTATGATTCTGTTGTTATTCCACATTTTCCTTCTGCAAATGTTGCAACAACGAATGTGTTATTGTAACCATGCACTTGCCATTACAAAGATCAACCTGCCAGTCGTGTAGACGTGTAGGCCTTTACTTTTTTAAAGCAAATTTCAGCAAACCCCAAATAATTATTCTTCCAACTAATAAAGCTACATAGCACAGGCTCGTAAGCAAAGCTAATTCTACTTTTTGATACTAAGTGCACATGTCAAATATAATCACATTGTGATTGCTCTCAATATCTCTAAATTTTAACTCATCTGCCGCACTGAGTTCACTTGGTCAACACTTTCTTTAATATGCTTATTACAGGGACTGCCGCATTTCAAATTAAAACCTATCGCTACCTTTGATTTCATCAATGAGATCACTGACAAAATTCATTCCTAATCCTAATTAACTCCCCATCTAACACTGACGCAACTCTTATCTGTATCAAGTGTTGTGTGAAACTAGGACAGGGTCAGGGATTTCAAAAGTACAATGGCCGAAGGACAAGGGTCCCGAGACATAACACCCCGTCCAGAACTAAGGGACAAGGAACTCTAAATTAAATTCAAAGAATCCCACAGAGATACAGATTATAATATAATAAGGCCACGCGACAATGAGACATAAATGTGGACAAAACCCAATCCAGACCCTGACTTGAGGCACCCTTCTCTCCAACGGGCGTTCTAGTATATCATTAATCATGCTTTGAGTAAGAAAAGAAGGAAAATGCGTAAACCCTGGTGGAGTGATCAGTTGACTGAACTTTGGCAAAAAAGATGTGAAGCTGAGAAAGCTTGGCTAAATTCAGCAGTAAATAGGCCTCAACTTAAAGCGCAGATGAGAGCAGCAGAAAAGATCTTTGACAAGGAAGTGCAGAGAGCTAAGAGACGTTTCTGGAAAAAAGGCCAAGAAGAGTTACTTAATTTGAACAGCAATGGTCCTCGAGAATTTTGGAAACACTTTGGTGAAATTGGTGTTGGTGCAGAGCGAAAGCCAGCAATCCCCTGGGAGATCGTATCAACGGATGGAGTGGTTTCAAATGACAAAGATGCAGTGTTGAATCGATGGCAGTCAGATTTCTGCAAGTTGTTGAACCCTGCTCCTGCTTCTGATGAGGTTGCTGCTGACCAACATGATGGAAATGTGCAGTCTGCTCGCTTGGTCGACACTGGCCTAGACAACCCTATTACTCTGGATGAGGTGATAAAAGCAGTATCAAGGGCAAAGGCAGGCAAGGCAGTCGGTTGTGATGAGCTACCCACGGAAGTACTTTACTGTTCGAATACTGTCTCGTTAGACCTGTTCAAAAAAGACTTTAATTTTTATTTTAATGCAGGATGCACATAGGCGTACGGGACGCGCGATTTTTGGGGGGGCGAGCGGCATTTGCCCGAATTTCGAGATCTAAATTTAATACCATTTCAAATGAAATAGCCTGGAAATAACTAATTTAAAATAGTTTTTACCTAATCATCTGCCCAAATTTGTTAGCCTTTTTGCCCGAATCTTACTGTTTCCCAAACTTTTGGGGGGGCGACCGCCCCCCCTGCCCCCCCCTCCCATACGCCTATGAGGATGCAGTGATTCCCATTCTCCAAGCTATAGAATGGTCAAATACGACGTTTTTTTCAATTTTGAACTTTGGGAATGCCTGCCTCATGAGCCATGAAGTTTTAATGTTTAATTTCACCAAAAACGCCAAAAATATCAGAGGGGGGGGGTGTTATATTTATCTTCATATCTTTATCCAATTAATTGTAGAACAACATGGATGGTTTCATATGAAAGCTTGTTAAATTATCTTTCAATTGAGACCAATAACTTGGTATTTGAGACATTTTCGTTTCTCTTCAAAGCGGAAATGTGTGAATTTTAGGGAACATTTTGATTTTGTTTAGTGTATTTTGCCTCATATGCTGATACAAATTGGTCATAGAGCTGCATGAGTGGTATCATTTGAATGCCTGTAAAGTTGTTTTTAAATTGACATCATTCTTAAAATTATTTACATAGTTATCATTGTCTCTGAAGCAAAAATTGATCCATTTCAAGGAGCTTCCTGCCCAATCTTATTCATTGCAGCACTGCATTGACCAGAAAATGTACAAACTCTTTTGTCTTATTAAATAGTTTCACTGATATTGTTTCCAAGTGATTGGAACATTTTAAAAATACTTTTACCATGTCCTTATAATGACTTTCTATTGAGAAAATTCATTGTTGGATTTGAACTGAATCGAAGCAAGTGTAATCCATAACTTTAGTATTACATGTATTCTACATATTTTAAAAAAAGCAGTTAAACTTCATTTAACATTTTGAGCAACAGTATTCCACAGTTGTAAATTCTATTACTATGCTATAAGTAACTAAGTGTCCTTCTTGTGCTACTTAATGAATAATGACTTTAATCATGTTTACGGCTAACAATTCAAAGATTAACACAATATTGACAATAGCAGGTCTACACAGCAAAAAGTAAATCAGTCTTGGCTTATAACTATCATACACTAATACTATGACATAAGTGAGGGCCTTATATCACAAATATAAATTGAAATAGTAATTGCAACTTTGCAATGTTACACAGTTCCACATATTTTGTGTATAATGACTTGTTAAAGGTAGCCAAGAGAAAATTTACAGTCCTTGTCATACTTACGTGGAATCTCAAGTTTTTTTTCTGTGCTGTTAAACTGTGATGTCAGAGATGACTCTATTCTAGCATTGCAATATATGTAAATTAACTACAAACTGTGATGTCATTTCAAACTGGGTCAGATTTCCCAGCTTCTAGCCAATGTTGATCCTCCTGAACTGAGCGTCACAGTTTCAACACGGTGTCAGAGTAAGAGTTTTATCTGGGAGAGCCCCTACAACTACGTCATCACAGCTTGATAGCCAATGGGCTGACAGTAAACTACGCATCACAGTTTAAACATTGATATATTGAAGGAAGCATTAAATTTGCGATCCCTATAATTTATCACAGCAATCACCAGTCTGAACCTACCAAAGGGCAGCTTTGCTCCAGTGAGTTAATGTAAAAATTTAGGCAAAATTACCATAAATCTGAATTACTCAATTTTCTGTGAACCTTAAAGGCACAAAATAATAATTTCCTTTAAATATTCAGGAAAAATAACATTTTTTGTCTCAGGCTGGAAATATTTATACTTTCATGCAATTTCAGTCAATTATAGGCCTATAAAGAGCCATATTTGGCACCCACCCCTGGAGCCACGCTATGGCAACAGCTATAACAAAGCTAATTTTTAATATTGTTTTCTGAGGCCTCCAAAAACAATTATCTGGAGGGACAATTTTGAGATAGCCCTTTTTTTGGCTAAAAACAGGCAAAACGTTGTTTTCCCGCCAAAAATGAGGCTGAAATTTTGGCGGGAAAACCAGTTTTTGGCTATTTTTAGATCAATAAGGGGCTATCTCAAAATTGTCCCTCCACAAAATCGATTTTTTAGGCCTTAGAAAACATTATTAAAAATTTGTTTTGTTATAGCTGTTGCCATAGGTTGGCGCCAGGGGTGTGTGCCAAATATGGCAATTTATAGGCAATTTATAGGCCTATAATGCCCTGAAATGGCATGAAGGCAAAAATATCTCCATCGCGATACAAAAAATATTAATTTTCATGAATATTTTTAAGAAATAATCATTCTGTGGCTTAAAACATCACAGGGAATTAAATAATTTGGAATTTTGCCAATTTTTGCCTTAATTTTTACATTAAGTCACTGGAGTGTGAGCATTCACAGTAGACAACTGTTATAATCCCCACAGAGTTGTTTGATTAATCTACAAACTTGCTAACTTACAACTTTAAACTTTGATGGAAGTTGGTATAAACAGAAGGCTTTGACAATTAGTTTGTAAACACATGGCTTATGTTATGTATATTTGTTCTGGCAGCCCATTGGCTGAGAGGCTGTGATGTCAAACTTGCATGGGTTTTCCCAGACCCAGATAAAACTCTGACACTGAGTTGAAACTGTGATGCTCAGTTTGGTGGATTCAAATTGGTTAGATGCTGGGGAATCTGACCCAGTTTAAAATGACATAACAGCTTGTATTTAATTTACATATATTGCAATGCTAGAATAGAGTCATCTCTGACATCACAGTTCAACAGCATAGAAAAGAACTTGTGATTCCACGTAAATATGACAAGGACTATAACACAACTTTTTAATGTGGGTTTTTAAAACTGTCCACCTACATACCATTATATGCCCTTAGCATAGCTAGAAAATGAGTCACCCTCAAAGCTGTTCTGGGTATGTTGCTTTCTGGTGAATTCTTATTATTTTATGACTTATGTTTGGTATCAGTGATTTATTGCTTCAGCAAAACTGTGTGTCGATATAACAGACTTTCAGCCACTCTGCCCTACATGTTGCTCTTGATCCCTCCAAGTTTCTGCTGGCTGAGGTATCCATCATAAACTTCAAGGTGCCTGATCTCAGACAATGAGTATCACCACAATGCAATGCAATCAAATATTGTGTTAATCTTTGAATTGTCAAACTCAAACACGATTAAAGTCTTTATTCATTAAATTTTAGTGGCGCAAGAAGGACACTTAGTTACTTATAGCATTATTATTAGAATTGACAACTGTGGCATGCTGTTGCTCAAAATGTTAAGTCAAGTTTTACTGCATTTTCTAAAATATGTAGTACATTTGCTCCAAGAATGTGCCAAGGTAACACTGGCTGTTGAAAAATAACAATACTAAAGTGATCGATGATGTTTGTTTCGATTCAGTTCAAATCCAACAATGTATTTCCTCAATGGAAAGTCATTATAAGGATATGGTAAAAGTATTTCTAAAATGTTCCAGTCACTTGAAAAAAACAACAATGAAATTAATAAATAAGACAAACAATTTTGTACATTTTCTGGTCAATGCAGTGCTGCGATGAATAAGATCGGGCAGGAAGCCCCTTGAATTGGATACTTTCTTGGTTACTACAAATGTCAACCCTACCAAAACTAAATGAGAGTTTCTGTCAGTGTCAAAAATCTCCTCGGAAACACAAATTCCTCCCATTTATTTTCAGTTCCACCTATCCTAATCATGAGATGACGCATTCCTAAACAACCAAATGGATGAGGACGGATAGCCCTTGTAAGCTAACATCAAGGCGCAATGTGTTTGGTTGGTTGAGAATGAGTTTTCTGGTGATTAGGACAGGTGGAAATGAAAATACAAGGGAGGATTTTGTGTTTCCGAGGGGATTTTCGACTAGGGCAGAAATATTTATTTTGCTTTTGAAGGGTTGACAGTTATGGTAACAAGGAGACCAATGTGCCAAATGAAAGCTGACATCAAGGGCTATCCATCCTCATCCACTTGAATGGTCAAGAATGAGTCATCTGGTAACTAGTCTAGGTGGAAATGAAAATACACGGATCAATTTTGTGTTACCGAGGAGATTTTCGACCAGGACAGTAACATTTATTTTGCTTTTGAAAGGTTGACAGTTGCAGTAACAAGGAGACCAATGTGCCAAATGAAAGCTGACATCAAGGGCAATCCATCCACTTCCATTTTATTGGTTAGCAATACATTATTTGGTGATTAGGATAGGTAGAAATGATGTACAAGGGAGGATTTGTGTTTCAGAGGAGATTTTTGACCCATTGTCGCATAAGCGCTACCAAGTTCCTACCAGGAGGTTCGGAACTCAGGATCCACTTATTGTATTCAAAATTCTTTTTAGCTTGGCTGTGAGGATACCTTGGAACGTACTTTGTATGTAATGAAGGTTATGATTAAGGATAGTATTAGTTTGTGCACTCGTATTGAGAATTAGTATCACTCACTTATGAATTGATGTCAATTTAAGTTTAAGTTTAAGTTTAAGTTTATTTGACCATAATATATATACACATTTATACATTTCATACAATCAACATTAGTGTCTCACACATTTTGTATGGTTGGCTGATGCTGATTGCATATTTGCCATTACCAAATTTTAAGAAATTATTAATAATACAATGTATTTGAATATATATATGTTATTGATGTATTTATAATTTAAAAATTGAAATAATTGGGGAAGAGTGAACATGACGTGAAATTGACTACAGGATATGTGCATTGTCCTTCACTATCATAAAATAATAACAAGACCATGTCTGAGCAACTTACGTCAATAATATTAACGTTACTAACAGTAATAATGAAATAAATATAATGAAAAAATAAAAAATAAAAAATAATAATAATAATAGTAATAAAAATAAATAAATTATTAATTGTTAATAGAAAATAAATCAAACGACCTATATACATACATTGTGAATATTTATGATAGGTATGATGATGATGAGTAGAGACGAAGTTGGAGAGTGGGATAGGGAAAAAAAAAAAAAAAAATGATGATAGCATGGAAATGAAATGACAGACAGACCAGGCCATGCTTTGTTAAAAGAGAACAGTAACTAGTCAGCACATTTGGATGAGATTCACATGCCTTGTTAAAACATAACTCTGTACAGACATATTTCATGATCATTGTTCAAGTAACTTGAAGTTGCAGTAGACCCGATTTCATTAGACAACCATTCAAAGATTATACCTTCTATGAGAATCACATGCCGAAAAGCACTTTAGGCACTTCTTTTTCATAATTTATGGTTATTTGAGAAAAAAAAAACTATTCATGTTTGAAAGAAATGCATATTTCAAACAGGAAAAGGTTATGCTGGTGGACACCAGAAAGTAGCTTATAAAGTTGGAGTATTGTCTCGTAATATCATGACACTTTTGAAGTAAAGTAGTACCTTCTTGGACTGCTGTAAATGATGACGAGCCAGGTGGTTAAAGAAAAGGCTATTCTATCAAGAAAAGACCGTTTTACCAATTTTACCAATTGTCATCAACTATATACTTTTTTAACTTTTTCTTGAATGTATGTTGACTGCATTGCCTGACCAAGCAACCAGCTCTGTCATTCCATTCTTTGGCTCCTAGATATCGAGTGGTTTTTTGATAAAGCACTGTGTGACAGCGTGGCAAGTGCAGTAGGTCATTCTGACGTGTTTCACTGTTAGTAATATCGCTATTCCTAACAAAGAAATCAGAAAATATATCAGGTAAAAGACCTCTCAAAAACTTGAAAGTAAACATAAGAATGCTATATAAGTAAATTTGAGAAAGTTTAAGTACCTTAAGTTCTTTGAACAATGGGTCTGTTGAAGCTCTAAATGAAGATGATTTAATGATTCTGATAGCTTTTTTCTGTAGTCTGAAGAGTGAGCTTATGAAAGTACACGAAGCTTTACCCCATACCTCAATGCAATAAATCAAGTGAGGATACACCATACTGTAGTAAAGAGTCTCCAAACACGAACTGCTCAAGCTGCGTCTTGCTTTATTTATAATTCCTAAGCCCCTGGCTACCTTGCCTTTGATATTAGAGATATGTTTCTCCCAAGACAGCTTCGAGTCAATTGTTACCCCTAAGAATTTTGAAAATTCTTCCTTGTCAATCTTGGAATCATTTATGGATAATCCTTGAACATTATCTGGAACTCGCCGTCTAGAGCTAAAAACCATGTAGTGGGTCTTTTTTACATTTAATGATAACTTATTAGCATTTAACCATTCAACAACTTTCTTAAGTATGAGTAAAGCAGATGGTAATTCAAACTGTTATGATATTAGTATGAACTCCTTAAGAGACTTCTTCACTGATAAATTCTCTGTTCATAAAGAACAACCTCAAAATGTCAAATATGCTGAGACCTTTGTCAAAGATAAATATTGTCAGTTAAAAAATGTTGTATACAGATCAAAAAGATTTAATACAAATATAATGGTAAAATTTATTAAGAAACTTAAGAGTGGTCGTGCTCCAGGACTAGATGGTGTAACGCCTGAGCACCTAAAGTGTTCAATAGGAACCAAGATTCCAGAACTCCTGAGTGGAATATTTAACACTTGTATTAATTTTGGGATTATCCCAGATACACTAAAGGTTGGTGTACTAATTCCAATATTAAAAAAACCCAGTCTTGATACTACTGTGGCTGGTAATTACAGACCAATCATCCTTTCTTCAGTTATATCAAAAATTCTGGAGTATGCAATTCTAGAAGATGTTTCTATGCATGAGTTCTGTGATCTTCAATATGGTTTTGTTGCCGGAAGAAGTGCCCAAATGGCTATATGTAATACTGTGGACGTAATCAATTATTTTAATAGCAGAAATACTCCTATATTTGCTTGTTCATTAGATGCCGAGAAGGCGTTTGATGCTATCCCCCATTCTGTATTATTATATAAAGCTAATGAAGTGATGAAAAACCCCTGGTGGAGACTTATGTACTCATGGTATACAAGCTTAACAGCGACTGTCAAATGGAATAATGAACTTTCTACTAAATTTAATCTTTATAAAGGTACTCGTCAGGGAGGATTAACCTCTCCTTTCCTATTTAATTTATTATATCAGGATCTAGTCAATGGTTTGTCTAATCTAACTGGTGGTTTGAAAATTGGTGGATATTCCTATAATGTTTTCTGTTATGCAGATGATCTACTTCTTACAAGTGCAACTGCTACTGGTTTACAAAATTTAATTGACTATGCCAATGATTATGTGTCTAATCATGGTCTATCATTTAATGCTAAAAAATCAAACACAATTGTTTTTGGAAAATGTTATCTACAGCCGTATCCCACTTGGTCTATTAATAATTGTGGAATTCCTAATGTAAATGAAATTGACTATCTTGGTGCTGTACTCAGTAATTATAGCCAGAATCATGTCCAAAGAAGAATTAGGAAGTGTAGGCAAGCTTTTTACTCTCTACAGGGTGCAGGAATGTGTAATAATGGAGTGAAACCAGTTGTAATTTCTCACTTATGGCAGTCTGCCCTGCAGTATATCTTACTGTACTCAGATGAAAGTTTCATGTTAAGTAATGTGTTAGTAACAGATATGGACAAACTGCAGTCCAAGCTAATTAAAGCGTCGCTTGGTTTAAGTAAGTTTCTAAGGTCCTCCCCACTGCTTTCCGCAATGGGTATAAGAAAAATTGGTTGTTTAATACAGTGTCAATCTATTAATTTGTTAAATTCGATTATGTCTTCTACATCAAGGGCGTCCCACCTATACAAGTATTCACTTAAAGATGTAAACTGTATTGGTCTAGCAGACAGAGTTAAAGCTATATGTTCAGCAAACAGATTTTCTTTTGCAAAATTGTGTGTAGACAAGTCCTACTGTAAAGCTATCTGTAGTGAACTTAAAAAACTTCCAACCAACAATGGAATTGTCGACAGCTGTAAATCTTTGTTAGCCAACTTTAATAATGATAACAAAGATATGTTGAAATTACTATTGAGAGCATTTTAGATATTATAGATTTTGTTTATTTCTTAGTAATTTAATTATACTGGGTTGGTGCTGTCTCCTTGGTTTTTATCCCCTTATGTTTTTATTTGCGTCTGATTTTATTCAACATGTATGTTTATTTTGTCATCTCATGTTTTTCGTGAGGTAAATAAAATCTTATGTCTTATGTCTTATGTCTTAAGTTCAGTGTTCATTGTATCCAAAATATCTTGAAGAAATTTACCATTAAGGAAGACATTGGTATCATCAGCAAACAAAATTGGGATTAACACATTTGAGATATTCATGAGGTCATTTATATAAACCAAGAATAATAATGGTCCCAGAATTGACCCTTGGGGGACACCGCAGTTAATTCCTAATTTGCCTGACTCATTAATACAAAAAGATACAAATTGTTGTCTCCCTTGTAAATAATCCTTTAGCCAACTGTAAGCGTTACCTCTAATACCATATCTATTGAGCTTATTTAGTAATATTTCATGATTGACTGTGTCAAATGCCTTTTGGAAGTCCAAAAAGACACCAACAACTAAATCCCCCTTATCCAAGGCAGATACGATTTTATCTATGAGAATTATCAAAGCCATATTAGTACTGTGGTTCTTTCTGAAGCCAAATTGGTATTTATATAGAATCTTGTGTTTGTCAATGAAGGAGAGCATACGATTATACATAACACGCTCAAAGATTTTAGAGAACAGTGGTAGGACTGACACAGGTCGATAATTAGAAATACTCATGGTATCACCAGATTTGTATATGGGTATCACCTTGGCTATTTTCATCTCGTCAGGAAAAAAACCTTGAGATATTGACAAGTTCAACACATGTACTAGTGGTTGAAGGTATAATTTATAGCTACTTTTTAGGATTTTCGAATGTATTCCATCATTACCAGCACTGGCATTTTTCATAGATTTAATAATGTTTTCTACTTCCTTGCTGGTAACATCAGATAAAAAAATTGATTCTTGGATGTTATTTTTTATGTACGATAAAAAATAACATCCAAGAATCAATTTTTTTATCTGATGTTACCAGCAAGGAAGTAGAAAACATTATTAAATCTGTGAAAAATGCCAGTGCTGGTAATGATGGAATACATTCGAAAATCCTCCTTGATGGAGTATTGATCTCCCATGACAGGTTGGCCATCTACTGTACTGTAGATTTATGTGGATAAATTACTGTCTCACACTAAGATCGGCTTATCACATTTGCATGAAGCATTGATTAAAGGTAATATTGGCTGCACTAGAAACTCTTCAGTTGTTGTACTTGCAACTGAGATTGATAACATGCTGGAATAAATGCTAGTTATCCTACTTCTAGACAAAACTTTAAGATTAGTCAGTACCCAAGAAATTTATATACATTTTAAACATTTATTAAGATAATTTCACAACATCTAAGTACAATATATAACATTAAAGACATTTAAAAGTTCTGTTGGGACCTCATAAAAGATAAAATGCAGAAATGTAAAATTACATAAAGAAATTATGCATCAGCCATTTATCAGCCTGACACCTAAAATATAAGGTGATCATAAAATGGAGGTACTTATGATCCTTAATTACAACATCACCATTCCATATGCCATGTGCTATGAAAATCTCCTCCATGGCTGCTATGACTAAGTTTAATGTACCAATTGGCATTGAACCAAGATTACCTTTGGTGTAGACCTGGATGGGTGTACTGCAATCCATAATAATAAATAAACTCAATTAAAGTAAACTAAATGGTTACAGCATGCTGAGGAACATAAGAAGTTAATTATTTGAAATAGGTCTCACACCTTTCTAGTAAGGTCATCGGCTAACCACCACGACCACTTAATTGTCTGTTTCACAAATACAAATGTTAAGATGTCTTAGCATATATATTCCTCATGCTTATTTTATGCATGGTATATATCATCACACTCACTATTCCCACTCTGATAAGTATGTGAGGGCCAATACAGGCCCCTCACACTGATAAATACAACATAGCAAGGTTATTAAAAAACACAATTGACAACAACAAGACATTTAAAGTGATAAACCTCTATGCTATGTGTGATATTGTTTTATAATAGATTTAAAACACTAACCTGATCACTTGAACTGGTTGAGAGCACAAGGAGATGCAGTCGTGGTGCCTTTCACTGATTTTCAGCAGATGATAGACACCCCGCCCGCCACTCATTTCATTATATAGTCTCTCAACTCATTTCAATATCAACATAAATTATGCCAAATGCCTAGTTACAGGCACTTTCACAGGTCCATATTGATTCGAAGGTAGGTCACAGCATCATCATAAGCCACTCTGCTATGTTACTGTTCAGAGCAGCTTTGATACGATACGATACCAGACAGCAACATTTATTTTCCTTTTAGGGAAAAGGCAATTGTAGTAACAAGGAAACCCAAGGTGCCAAATGAAAGCTGACATCAAGGGCAATCCATTTGGCAGGTTAGGAATGAGTCATCTAGTGAATAGGATAGGTAGAATTGAAAATAAATGGGAGGATTTTGTGTTCTCAAGGAGATTTTTGACACTGACGGCAACATTTAGGCTATTTACCTTTGAGAGAAATGATAGTTCTTGCAACAAGAAAACTAAAGTTCCAAATGAAAGCTGACACAGCTTTTGGTTTGAGATGTTTTTTCTACTCATAAAAAAAGAAAAATGAAAATAATTATGACAAGCCGAATAATGACAGCTTTAACACAGAAAGTGAGTCACTTTAAGTGACAATAACACTCAAAGGATACTTTTACAAATTTTAGAGGTTAATCCAAAATGGCCTCCAAAAAACCCCATGGAAAAATATTGACAATGGGAACATCTAAAATATGTTTCCTGACAATATTTGACATTAAAAAAACTGGGTGGCATTAACTTGCAATTTCTCAGAGAAGTTTTTCTGTCGTCAACTTCAATTCTAAATGGCCACTGTAAATCCCCATGCGACAATAATAGAAACATTTTGACAATTTTCCACTTTTAGATACTATATTATTCATATGCGAATAAATTGTGATACACTTTGTTGTGAAAATGTCACCAGATTTACTTGACTTGTCTGAAGTGTCCTTGATGATCATGGTTCAGCCTTGGCAATTTGCTGTAATGTCAGACAATATAGCTTTTGCGTATGTGACCATTTTATGAGGCAGGAATACCCAGTCAATGCAAAAATAGGCCCTTAGAACATCAAAATGATTCTATATAGTGAAGTTAAGATCAGAAATGAGTTTAGCATGTGTGAGAACCTTAAGAGTAGTGGTGCTGCATGTAAGGATGATTTCAAAAGTACTGAGGTTACAAAATTATGAGTGAGGACGGCCGATAATATTACATAATATCAATTTGCATAAACAAAAAACAGTAACTCTGTGATATATAACCTCTAGAAGTATTCTGATTTAATATACAACCACAAGAAAATGAGCCTGTGTGATAAATATTGCCCTGTGAGATATAAAGCAATTTTATTGGTTGAACCACGTTCAAAATTTAGACCAATATTGTTTTTTTACGCCAATGCAAATTTGCATATGTTCCACTCAGCTGATTTTGGCTGATTTTATGTAATGTTAATCTAAAGAAAATTTGCTTAAAAATGGTACCAAAATCATTTTTGTTGCAATTTGTGGTGGGTATATCAGCAGATTTACTGGACTATTATGCATATATGACTTGATTGTGGCTCATGAGGCAGGCATTCCCAAAAGTTCAAAATTGAAAAATATTTCATATTTGGCCATTCTATAGCTTGGAGAATGGGAATCACTGAATCCTGCATTAAAATAAAATAGAAAGTATTTTTTGAACAGGTCTACTGTCTCGTTCATGCATAGCCTTTTTCGTGCATGCTATGCACAAAACATTGTGCCCTCATTATGGATGAGGGGAATAATAAATCCCGTACCGAAAGACTGCACCCTGGACCAGCGCGACCCAATGAATTTTCGTGGAATTACCCTGGCTTGTAGCATGTACAAATTATACTGTTCTGTGCTTAATGCAAGACTAATCAAATGGTCGGAAACTAACAAATTGACAGATGATGCACAGAATGGATTTCGATCGGAGCGAAGTTGCCTGGCCCAAATCGCCTCATTGACGCATATTGTGGGAACACGTAAATGCCTTCGAAACCCTACTTTTGCCTTATTTATAGACTTTATAAAGGCATTTGACAGCATTGACAGACACTTTCTTTGATCAAAACTTTATAACATGGGCCTCAGAGGAAATATGTTGAGTGCGTTAAAATCTATATACAGTGATGTGAGATGTAGTGTAAGAATTAATTCTGTGTATTCCGAATTTTTTTAAGTTAAATCTGGTTTGAAGCAAGGTTGTTTGCTATCTCCAATCTTGTTTAATTTGTATGTGAACGACTTGATTGTGAATTTGCAAAATTCAGATAAGGGTATACCAATTGATAATGAAATGGTTTGTGTATTAGGTTATGCTGATGATCTTGTCTGTTTGTCAGATAGTGCTGAAGGTATCCAGTCCATCTTAGATATCCCAGAAGCTTGGTGTAGTAAATGGTCAGGTCTATGAACGATTGAACATCAATGTATCAAAAACCCAAATTGTACACTTCAGACCAGCTTCCTATATATAAAAACCAAATTTAACTTCATATGTTGTAATTCCCCGATATCTGTAGTTAGACAGTATAAGTATTTGGGATTGATCCTTAATGAATTTCTTGACTATGGTATTACAGCGTATAATGTTGTCCAGTCAGCTGGTCGGGCACTAGGTCTATTAATTGCCAAATCAAAAGCTAATGGAGGTATGCCGTATGATTGTTTTACTAAACTTTATGAATCACATGTACAACCAATTATTGATTATAGGGCTGCTATATGGGGCACAAGGGAATTTTCTTGTATTAATGCGGTATAGCATAGGGCGAGTCGTTTTTTCATGGGGGTGGGTAAATATACCCCCAATTGCTCTGTGCAAGGTGACATGGGCTGGTCACTCCTTGGCGAAAAGCAATGGTTGTCTGTTACTAGGAACCCTGCCCTTTTTTTTGCCACCTGATGACTGTGTCAGATAACCGTGTAAATGAGAGAATTTTTCTGTGGTCTCTGTATTATGCCAATCACAATAAGAAGAACTGGTGCTTCAGAGTTTGTAAATTTTATTCAGATATTCAAATGCAGCATATGAAAAACCCCATGTATGACTTTAGTAATGCTATGCATGATATGAAAGAGGTGTTATCAAAATTATATGAAATTGAATGGTTTTCTAAGATGACTCAGTCAGCAAAATTAAGAACCTATAATTTGTTTAAAAACGATTGTAAGAAATCACCATATTTAAGATCAATCTATAATAAAAACTACCGAAGTGCATTGTCAAAGTTTCGATGTGGAGTTGCGCCCATAAGGCTTGAAACAGGTAGATACAAACATTTGGCTATTGATGATAGAATTTGTCCCATGTGTAATACAGAGGTTGAGACCGAAGAACATGTACTTATACGATGTAGCACCTATAATGATATTAGGAGAGATGTTATAATTCATGCCATGTCTGTAAATGCTGAGTTTGTTTCTATGAATGACACAGAAAAACTTTGTTATATTTTAAATGATGAGAAAATGTGTTTTGTTAGTGCCAAAGCCTGCTTTGATATATTATCAACGAGAAGATTAATCCTCTATGGTTTTAGCTAGTAATATTTTAAACATATCCCCTGTTCTTAACTGTGATATTATTTTAACTGCCATGATTTTAATTGTGTTTTTATTTAAGCTGCCATGTTTTTTAACTGTGATATTATCTTAACTTAGTAACTGTGATATTTTGTTATTATTTATTGCATTGTCTCCTATATCTCTTTTTACAGAGGCCTGTTTTTATGATGTCACTTGTTTTTACTGTATACAGGGTGAGACATTAACAAAATAATTACCTATCTATCTGTACCATGTTCCATAATACAATACTTGTTAAACCGATATATTGTTATGCCGTTAATATTGACACATGCATATAGTTGCCATTTCTTGAGTTGTCTTGAATTTCCACTTGGAAGCACATATTTGCAATTCCATTTGACAGAGGAGCTTTAGTTAACTTACAAGGAACCCTGCCCTTGTCAGGGAGATCTTCGTTTCTGTTTTAGCCACCTGGATTTGCAAATCCCATTTGCTTTTATAGTTTTGTATTTCTTCCCAGATTTTTCCAACATATTATAATCTCTATTGACATTACGTATTACACAAATATTGGCTGATTTCGAGGGCATCAGTCAAATCTATTTCCCTCGAATGTTTCTAAGTGAAAACTATTTCTAGAGGCCAAAAGCCTTACAAATACAACTAGATTGACTAATGCTCGAGATAGTTAGCGAATTATGGTTTATTATACGTGTATAACAGACAAAAAATTGTACTATTACTGATTTTGATGAGTTTTTTTTTGTTTTGTGGTCTATTGAAATACACCAAGGGGAGCTTAGGTACTTATACCCCCAAAATAAACTAACACCGAGGCATTAGTTCTCTACTTGTTAGTTCAAATTATACATGTCATGTGACCTGAGTTTCGACCAATCAGAGCATAGAGATCGCAGGGGAGGTGCAACAAAAAGTAACAGACATTTGATCTGATCTCACCCAATGAGAGCTTTGCTTTCATGATGGAGGTATTTTTTATATTCAATTATGCATTCAGTTATAATTTTTTATTTCTGACGATTACTTTTCCAACATATTTCATAATGAATAATAAAAGACGTTCCTTGTTACATGTAAACAACATTTCACCATCCTGGTATACTCAAAGTATGGATAAGAATGAACATGTTGATGATAATGCATTGTAGATATCTTTCCTTCATATTTGGTCATGAATATTTCGTGTTAGGAGGCGACCATTAGATAATCGGGGGGGGGGGGGGGGAGGGGGATAACGGCAACAGTTATTATTTATTTTCAGCATGTGATATCCTCAATGTTCAATTCTAAATCATGCTACACTATGTTAAGAAATACTCCCATGAGGAATTATTTATTTTCAGCATGTGATCCTCAATGTTTATTTCTAAATGAAGCTGCTCCTTGATATTTCAGTATCCAGAGGAGTAGGGACTTTGAAAATTTACCACAGTTGATGTAGATTACCTTTATAGGTCATTATTGGAGCCTATGGAAAAACATCAAAGGGGTTGAATAATTTTGCTGCCGGGTGTATATATGAACCTTTATGTACTGGAAGTCCAACAGCACTCCTAACTGCCAACATTGAACCAACGCAGCCAGTGCATGCTGAGCTTGAAATGCTTCTTGGAAGAAATGCTTATAAACAGCAATCTCCAGTTTATTTCTATTAATGATGTAATATTCCTAATATGCGGAACCAAGCAATACTGAGGAAATATTTAGACCACAGGAGCCAATTAATTTACTTTCATAAAATGTTATTGAAAATTTAAAATTTTCTCAGAAATGTCTCGCATGGTCATCTTAAAAATATGGCTCCGTTGTACAATGGTTAGCATTCTCTATATGTACACATGAGGACGTAGGTTCAAACCCCTCTCCGGCCATGTCTAGAGGTTATCACTATAATGATTGGTATGATTGCCATTCAGAATGGTGAGCGCAGGTGAGCAGATTTATCTGGAATGGGCGCTATATAAAATCATGCTATATTATATTATTATGTATTATGATGCCATCTTTGAAAGTACAATATTCTGCATCAGTGCCCCAAAGCAGATGTTATTGTAATGGAGTTAACATATGGTTAAAGGTCTCAATATTTTCTTTTACAAAACCTTGTTACATGGAATCATGTTGCTGCCAAAAGTACAAAAAAAATTGTTTCACTATTGCGAAAAAGTATTTTGGTTCTTATTAAAAAAATGTTAAATACATTTTGTGGCTGCAATACACTTCCATATTGTTAGCATAATAGCTGTCGAAAAATAATGAGGAACACTTGGCAAAGACCCGAGGCCATAAAATATCTGGCATAGATATATATACTTCAAGAGCTCCCCACAAACACTGACAAAGGTGAGAGGCAAATTGACTTAAAATGCGCTTGATATATCTTTTTTTCTGAAAAAAAAAAAGCTTGTTGTACAAACACACATGCAAAAATATAATCTTTTTGTTATAATAATTATTTTCTGCTGCAGCAAAATGATTCTGTGATGTAGTCTGTGATCGCTTGGTCTGTAACTGTTGCCGCCCAAATTTGAAGTTTGTACAGTGAGTGTAATCCCTAGGAATTTGAAGATGGCATTTGATTATTTTTTTTCCAAAAATTGATTTGGCCAGTAAATGATGTTATAACAGCAATGACAAAGGCGAATGAAATGACAATGTTGAATAATATGAATAAGTTTGGTGACAAGTCTTGATGGCAATGCTTGCCGCAATTCCTAGTGGCAACTTTTGATTGTCATTCTTGGTGGCTATTCTCAGTGGCAATTTGTGATTGCTATTCTTGGTGGCAATTCTTAATGGAAATTTTTTATCATTGAACATTTATATCAATTGCCAAAGCAAACTCCATTTATATTTGCAGAGAAATGCAGAGCGATTTATGGAAATCACTAGAGATGAATCAGTCCATCTGTTCAGAGAGCTCTGCAATGGAAAGGGAAAGATTTGCCCAAGTCACTGAAATTAGACCAAACCACACCTGCATCCGTATTTAAGAAAAGGTTTGAATCTCACAAGACTGTTAGGTTAGGTTAAGGAAACTCCAACTGTATCTATTTTACACGACAAATTCAAGCCAACATCTGCAATTGATTACCCTGCCATAGATAAACCACTCATAACACGTTATGATCTTTCAATAATTGTTTTTATAAGTCTAAGGTGATTAGGTTACATTTTGCATCTATAAGAAAACTATTATGGATTTTCCTGGTTGTGGGATCTTATCATATTATAAAAGGCTGACAATAGGTAGATACTTTAAAAAATATATATATATATAAAAGTATTGAAATTTGACTCATTTTTGAAGACAAAAATAGGTTAAATCCTCAATCTTTTGGTCTTCAAAAAATTCCAGTTGTGTCAACACTGCAAAAAATTCCCATTAAATTTTACAGTTAAATCAACTGGCAACTTTGTTCCAGGTCTAATAACTGTGAAAGTACTCACAAACCTGAACAGGACAATGTACCGTAAAATGCAGATCGGTACATTGAACTGTAATTTTGCGGATTCAACAAAGTGATATTACAGTATAATGTATATATATAAAACAGTTTATTCAAAGTATATTTTACAGTAACATCAACTGTAAAACATAGAAAGTAAAGCATGCAAGAAGCTGTGAAATATACTGTAAAAATACGGATAGAATCCGTTATTTTCACTTTTGCATAAGTGTGAAACAACAGACTTAACATGTGATTTAACTGTGGCATAGCTGTAGGGATGTAGCAAAGCTGGAATCAGCTGAGTGAGCCACTGACTCCAGGCTCGGCCTTGCTCATCTCTTGCTTGATAGCAGGGAAGTAAGTCCATCAATACCCAGCAATTAATTCGCACACGTTTGCGCACAAATTGCCGCCATAAAATTGATGGATATCTTCCAAGAGAAGCAGGTGTCAAGTTTACACAAGTATGTTCTATTTATCCAGACTGTGCTTGTGTTATTTTGGTTTTAATTTTGGCATTCTTTAGAACACATCGTAAGACTCACACAAATATCAATGTCAAAAATAGATATTAAAACATTTGCATAATGACAACATCTTTAAGATCATATGAATGAGGATGTTCCCTTATCTTCAGATAAGTTATAAATTAAGTTTGATTAAAAGTTGTGTAAAACATATGTTATAGATGGCACCACATGTTCCATGGTTGAAGTTCATATAATCTCTTGTTTATAGAATCTTGCCAGATTTATTGATTGTTTTCTCTGCATATTACAAGTTATCAGTAAATTAACGGTTAAAGTAATTGTTCATCAGCATGCACTGAATGTTAAATGACATGTTGCAGTACATTTTTCTTGAAGCCAGCTTTGTACCCGACAAAGAACTGTAAATTCACAGACAAAGTCTGTATTTAAAAAATACTGGTAAAACAACAATAAATTTACAGTTCTTCTAGCCCCAAAAACACGCTCATTTCTTACAGTGAAGGAATAATGGTTATTTCCCACAATCTGGAAGTGGCACTCAAATTGTCTCTTGTCATTGCCGATTTCATCTCCAAATTTCATGATCATAAGTGCATTGAAAAAAAAGCCCATTATGTGTAGTGTTGTTTTTATTTTGAAAGAAAAAGCCGGCCCTCATATCAAACTGGTGGATATGCCGGATATTGGTGCAGGCCTATTTTCTATTGTGAAAATGTGAAAGAAAATAAGTTGAATGATTTTGAAATGAAGAGCATTTAAAATTGTGCCTTCATAAATCAGAGTCAACCTGAGGGTAATTCCGTCCACTTTTGGCTGTAACTGAATTTTCAGGAAAATGAGAATAGATGCAGAAATAAAAATTAGTCCATTAGAAAGGACATATTTCATGCTATCATCAACAGCAAAAAATATAAAATATTCAAATAACTTTTGCTGAAACCATGGAAACCAAAATTGAAGGTTAGGGCACCTAAATCCGTCCACCCTGCTGCTAAATCCGTCCAGCAAGGATGGAAAATCCATCCACAGGGCATTATGCAGCACACATCTATCATATCTGGATTTTTTTTGAAATTTTACATTCATTTAACTTTTATCAAGAATTTCTGTTGATTTTAGGAAGGTGCGATACTGATTGCACTTGTTATAGAAGAATTGGCCAGTAGAGGTTAATTTAACTGTGCAGAATTTCAGTGGACCATCTGAATTACAATAAAGGAAACATTGTAACCAAATCAAAGTTGTGTAATTACCCCAAACTAATTTCTCTTATCAGTTGTATGCAATTTATTAACATTGAAAGTCATAAAAGTGCTCTAAGTGATATTTAATGCAGGTGGAAGGATTAACAAACTCCCAATCAAGCCAGTCCTAAAATGATGATGGTAATTCCGTCGACTTTTATTTGCATTGTATTGTCATTCAAGGTGTCAAAATCAAGTAATTTTACAAATTCAGTATAATTTTACTTTCTAATCATTGGCTTTTTACCTGAAATACATGTATTTGTAGATGGGAATAGGCCAACAAGCATAGCATAACAAACACTCTGAAATTCGCAAAATGTCTGTGGTGACGTCACTGAATTTCATTGTATTTGTTAATTCACCTGAATTGTGATTAAAAAATGCTATCAAAGCAATAAAAACGGCAAAATATGTTAAAAATGAATTTCTCGTGATTTACCCTCCTGGGCGGATTTACCATCCTACATGGCCAATTGTGCAGCGTACGTAAAACGTACGTAAGCTCTTTTATGCGTATTTCGTACGTAAATAGCCTGTTTTCACGCACGAAATTCGTACGAAAATTTACGTACGTGAAACGTACGTAGATTTTCGTACGGATTTCGTACGTGTTGACGTACGTAATTCATACGTTAATTTTACGCATGAAAATCGTATGAATTACGTACGAAAACCATACATTTTCTAGACTTAGAAAAATTCTGATATTTTACGACATTCTCATTCAAAAAAGGCCAGTGGGCCTATGGGCCTACCTCAAAGTTTGGAAGTGACTCTGTTTCTATCAAATTGAGGCGATAACCATGACATTTTTTTGACAAACAAATAAACATTCGATTCTACACATTAATTACTGGTCTTTGGACTATGATTTGCTTTGTTTGCTGATTTTTTTTAGTTATTCTAGGTACGTCTAAACTTAAGCCCATCCCGGTAACTACTGCACTGAAAGGGCCAAAGTAAATGACGTCAAAATACACTGAAATCTAGAAAAAAGCATTCGAAGACAGAGCTTTGTTTTTTTTCATTTCTTTATTTTGTAAGCTTAGATACAATGTATTTTATCATTATAGCCCTATAACAAGCATGGTGTGGCTGACATGACCAATGATCAGAGGGTTACTGACCGTTAGGCCAGACATAACAGTAATTTACTGATTCTTACCTTCTCTGACCTACTGAAACAACTGATTTACATACCCATGGTGTTACTTACATGGTTGACACAAAAAACATTACAGCTTATTTTTTTCGTCCAACCGACTGACCTTGTTGCTTTAAGAAGCCTTTCAAAAATATAATCATTATTCATTAATGTTATAATTAAACTGACAGTTCATTCTTTGAATTTGTGTAGTCAATTGTTGGGAGGTACTGATAATCAAAGAACAGCAAGCATGTACATTGTACATGTAAATAATACAATTAAACACATCATAAATATATCAATAAATAAAAAGATTTGGGAAATACTTGAAAATCCGATCTAGGGCCTAACTGGTACATACCACTGTACATGATATTACACAAGTTTGTTCATATTAAGTTCTGATCTCCTTAAGTAGGGGGGAGGGTTGGTCTAATGGTAGCGTGCTAGGCATCCAATCGCTGGATCGAGGGTTCTAATCCAGCTCTTGCCAGGTCACCAGGGCCTATGTAGGAAGGCTGCCTCAGTCATCCTTTGAATCATTGCTGTGTCTTCTTCCTGTTGTTATTAGGCTACCAAGTGCATAAATACGTCCTGGACATAATCATCCATCCATCCATCTCTTCTGAAGTTAGATCCTTGTTCGATGTGGTCACTCAACCTGGAATTTAAAAAAAGTGACATTTGAAAATTGAAAATCCATAACTATCATTGCATGATTAAAAAAAGTGATATTCATGGGAAATTTATCTCAGTAACGGAACCCTTTTTTAACTGTCAATCCCAATTTCTTACAAAGTCAAAAGATAAATTTGTCTTTAGATTGACACATGCATGAATGAGTGACTAATAGGCCGCGTTAGTGGAACTCTCCTTTTATCTGCTCTCTGGCGTCTCGGCGCAGAAATAAACTTTTTCCTGGAACACGCCGCAATTTTTACCATTGCGAAGTCGATGGACGCTTGGATTCCAGGCTCCAGGACAGTTGTAAAACCACTAAAACACTACGGATTGTATCGCCGAGTCTTAAATGGAATGTTTACAATGGATTCCGCCATTATTCAGTCGAATGACAACTTGTATCTTCTGTTACGGCCCGACCAAAATGGAAAAATGTGGCGGGAGTCGGCCTGACGGACTAAGTCTTGATTGAGCAAAATATCCG
Source organism: Platynereis dumerilii (assembly GCA_026936325.1). Taxonomy (NCBI): domain Eukaryota; kingdom Metazoa; phylum Annelida; class Polychaeta; order Phyllodocida; family Nereididae; genus Platynereis; species Platynereis dumerilii. The sequence goes on along the minus strand of JAPTHN010000278.1, from coordinate 182,630 downwards.
GATTAATCACAGGTATGTCTTGTAAAAGTGGCGGGATCCAAGGATTAGACCCAGAAGTACACGCGGTTGGGCTAATCCAGTGTTGTCAAGCTGATTAATTTTAACGATGTTATGGACCTCGTAAGACCCGGCCCCATTGCATTGTACAGGCCTACAAAATGGCGGGTGTTCCCGGAAAAAGTTTATTTGTGCGCCGAAACGTCAGAGTGCTGGAAAAAGGAGAATTCCACTAACACGGCCTATCGGTTGAGAGAACCTGCTTAGAGTTTATGTAGCTGGATGCTCCACTCAAGGTTTGCTCAGTGGCGTCACTGTAGATGGGGCTGGTGGGGCGTTTGCACCACCACTCAAAAAATTATAATTTTTCCTGACATCTTCCATGAAGGTGTGACCACTATGTGAAAATAAGTTTTCTCAAATAACGCAAGGGAGCAAAATATTTTTTTATATCTTGATTCAATTTTCTGTTCATTGACATGTTATTATCTCAAGCAAGACAAATTATTCATGGATCCACAGATTTGTTTTATAAGTTCGTCTAGCCTTTTTAGCTTTTTTTTTAAAATGGAAAATAGTTGCTCCCCTCTCACAGTGGATTTCAACCACTGTCAAGTTAGAAAGATTCTAATGGCATGGCACCTGCTGGATATGGTACACAATGACATGCAAATTACATAATTGAAAACGGGAAAAAAATCTGTGGGGAAGTTTTGAGAAAAATTTTTACTGTGTGGCAGTTTGTCACATTGCCAATGGCTGCAACATAAAAATTATAAAAATTCATTTTTTCTCACAAATTTTCCAACAAATTTTTTTCCCATTTTCAGTTATGTAATCTGCAATGATTCTGCATGTCCTTGCGGACCATATCCAGCAGGTGCCATGCCATTACTAGAATTTTTTTTTATGGTGGTTAAAACCATAGACTTGACGACTGACTCAGGCCTAGGTGACGTCATGTTATTTTATCATGCGACCTCACCGGTCATGGTGAACACTAGTGACGCCATGGCAACAGTCTTGCAGTGGCGTCATGAACAGATTGAGACTCGCTCTGAAGTAACGTCACAACAATTGCCGTGCCATGACCGGTGGGGGCGCTGGCTCAATTCAACATAGATGACGTCACATATAGTAAAATACTACGAGTCCGACATCCATTTATTGTATCTGGGTTAAAACCCACTATGCTCTGACCCTCTGGGCAAATGTCTATAGATAGGCCTACCGGAGTATTAATTATTTAGATCTAATTCTAACTGTATTCTTCAGTGGCGTCATTTTCAAAATAAAGTGGTGGGGCACTGACAACTTTTTAAATTTTTTTGCGTGGGCACAGCAGTTACGGAAGCTTTGAATTTTTTTCCCTTTTTTTGGCAAAAAGTGCTGGGGCATCAATCCTAGCTCCTGTCCGTACAGCAAGGGGCTGTCCAGACGATTGTTGGAGTGGCTATAGACTTTACTCCCAAAAAGAACTTTTTTTTCCTTCGCAGTGCGTCAACGAAATTTTTTTTCCATATGCGACTCTCAACAAAACTTTTTATCGGAATTTTAACATTACGGTACTCTAGCTCTAGAGGTGGAAACAAACTTTTTTTTAAATTTCCATGTGCTGCGCAAACTTTTTTTTTCAGTATCAAGTGGGAAACAAACTTTTTTTTACACTAAAAGTCCATAGCCCCCCCCCCAAGACTTGGCAACAGATCATCTGGTTAGACTGGTCGGCCCCAAAGCCATCAGAAGGGCAGCCACTTTCATAGGCGTACGGCACGCGCGATTTTTGGGGGGGCGAGCGACATTTGCCCAAATTTCACAATCTAAATTTATAAACATTTCAAATTAAATTTCCTGGAAATCAATAATTTTCGGTAGTTTTTAGGCCTATTTAATTATCTGCCCGAATTTTTTAGCCTTTTTGCCCGAATCTTACTGTTTCCCAAACTTTTCAAGGGGGATTGCCCCCCCTGTCCCCCCTCCGATACGCCTATGGCCACTTTACTGGGGCTAGCACAGTCCAAGCCTAAACAATAAAACCAGGGACAGTCAGAATGCCTTACTGAACAGTAATGTTTCTGAATCTGATTAAAATACACACAAATTCTCGCAAGCTTGGAGATTTTCATGACTTGAAAATTTGGTAGTCCCATCATCAGTCTTCACACACAAAAAACTTACCAGCTAGGCCTACCTTCCAAGGAGAGCTCTCTGATTTTGTTTGCATCTAGTCTTCCCAACTAAGTCCAGCCTGTGATTACACTGATGAATGAACATGGAGCCCAGAAATATTGCATTATTGGCTGTCTTCTGCTTCTTCATTTTTGTTGTTGTTTTTTCTGCTGTGAAGACAAATCCACCAGATGGCATGACGTCACCAGTGAAAGGTTGCCAAGGTGATTGTTGATGACATCACAATAGGCAAGGTGCTTGTGACATCATTGGAATGTTGATCTTCGGTGGACTGACAGGCAGGAAGGCTCATCAAAAATGTTTAGAGAATTTATTGTTGTGTCTACAAAACAATCATCGACAAAACCACAATACTCAAAAGGTTAGTGCTTCAGAATATACTCAACTGATCAATAGCTCTACTGGTGCTCAAATTTATGATTAAATTCCGTTTAAAGCTACCACATCATGGTAGGCCCTACTGCTGGTAATTTTTTCCTGAGATAATCATTGTGTTGTCATTTGTCAGCTTGTTTTTTTCTGCCTGTTACTTGGCACATTCAATTAGCTGAATATTCCGCCAAGGTGTGGTGATCGCCGTATGATGAATGATAGATGATAAGGCTGGGAGTCTGCCACATACCGTTGTTGTTGTGGCTTATTAAATGGCATTACTCAGGTCTATTAATTTTATCACTTGTGCGGAGTTTACAAACACTGGAGCTAAGTCCAGTAAGGGTTAATTAATGAAAATTTTAAAAAAGGCGCTCCCACCTTTATGACTTAGGGGGTGACCCCGGGGCTGACCATTTGGTAATATCCATGTCCAGGGGGTTTTTTTTTTTTTTAAATTGATAATTTTTTTTACTCGGTTTTTGTGAAATTAATAATTTTTTTGTGTGTAGATGCTTGCTATAAATAATTTCTGCAAAAGGTATTTTTAACAAGGAGTTGCTTGATTTTGGAAAGAAAATTCGGGGACTTTGTGCACTTGAAATAAATGATTAGTAGGCCTACCCCCATGGGCACATCGACGTTGCAGCAACGTTGCAATGACGTCACACTTTTCGTCAAATGACGTAGAATTGTATGGTTGAAATTATGTTGTCACAACGTTGTGAAGCAACGTCAAAGATATGACGTTAGCATGCAACGTTGTGGCGATGTTTTACAACATTGTGAGGCAATGTCAGGAGTTCAACGTTAGCTTGCGACGTTGTTGCAACGTTGTAAAAAAACCCCGATGTCGTGTTCACGTTGGGGCAACATAGTCTCTACCATACATATCTACTTGACCAACTGACCAGCCCTCCACCAATTAGCAACGTCGGAGTTTATGTCGTGTGCCCACTGGGACTGCCATTTGCGTGATTCCATGAAATAGATCATTTCTACCGATGGAAACTGCAAGCTCCCCCCCTTCCCCCAGATATTAAATTGTCACCCGCTTATAGTCTGACAACAACCTCAATTCCTCAATTTAGCTAGGATCAATTTATATCAATTTATATCATTAAATTAAGTCATGACTTTATGGGTGGATGAGACCATTTTTGAAAAGGTATCAGACGCAAAAGCTCCATAAAATTTTAACAGCCTATAGATGTTATTCCAATTTTAATATAGGCTAACTGATTCGTATTTTGTATTTCAGGGAACTGAAGGAAGCCATGTCTTACTTCATTGTAAGGAACACAAATTTCGAGGCTGAAAAGGGAAATTAAATGCTAAATCTGCTGCTGCAAACATGCACAGAAAGGTACTAAAGCAATTTCAGAATTTTATCTGCACTTCGATGTTATGGTGGCCCATTGGTGGGACTGGCGGGACAACTTTTTTAGCAACACGAATAGCACAGCAATGTTCATCGCTTCTTCAGGAAATTTGATAACATATTTTGATGGAAGAACTACAATTATTGACAGCGTTAAATTTTACGTCGGACACTTGATATTTTGCATGATTGACGCCACTCAATCATGGTGATTAATATTGTGCATTATTATACAAACAGTGTTCCAGCTAAGATTTGATTCGGGCATACAATTTTGTAGAAATGAGGGAACTTTTTAAAAAAAAGTATTTTTTTTTTCCAAAAATTTGGAAAAAAAAAATTGTTTGTCTTCTTTTTTTGGGCATGGCAACACTGACAAGTTTATCGTGACATATCATAATGTTAAACATTGAACGATGTCCAGCCCTAATATTGAGAGGTGTCACATAGCCCTTATTTATTATGTAAATCCCCAATGGCGAGCCCTGAAATCTCATGATTTTCAAAAATGAGATTTATAATATCTTTAAAAACCATGGTATTCCAGTGCTTTTCCTAGGACAAAAATCAAATTAGCCACAAAGGCCAATTTTGAGTGAAATGCATGCATGTGTGGCTAATTTTCATGCAAAATATGTGATATTCATTAGCCACAAGGAGGATGCTAATGTGGCTAATGGATAGGAAAAGCACTGGTATTCCTGTTACTTTTCTTGTGTTGTTTTCTGTTGAATTGGATGTTATTTACGCATATTTGGCAATTACAATTTTTTTAATTGGATTTTTAACTGATATTAAAAACAAATTAACTGGGTTAAAAAAAAAAATACAGATATAGGCTATTGCCACCAACACAGTATTTTTGTTATGAAGCTCTTATAGTAAACAGTAATACAGCTGGAAATAATTTTATTTTCGATTTCAGGTCTTCTTCACAAGGAAAAGGAATGCCCTTCCCTGAATTAGAGAGATATATCTCTATGGTCGCCATTCCAGAAGCCTCAGGTCTTCCATACACTTTCAGTAAGCATTAATGTTGTAGAATAGAATAGAATAGAATATGTTTATTTGTACAACTGAAGTTCTTACAAAAAGTATGTACATTACTGTATAGAATTAAGGAAATAAAATGTTGTACTGGAGGACACCTGAACAGTAGAACTGCCGTAACCCATAGGGCAGGTGTACCCCCTCCCCCCTTAATTTACCAAAAATTATATAATATATAGGCCTATAAAGATATCTACACAACAACACGAAATTATTTTAAACATAAAATATACACAAAAATTACAATAATTATTACAAATACATACACATAAAAATACATCAAATGGCACATTCATACACTTCAAATCGAGACTTGACAATAAAACATAATACTCACAACATGCATTGGTACATTCCACATTTGGCGTCCTGTGCTATCCCTCATCTGGTTCAAAGTTGAACTGCAGAGTTGGAATAGCCAGGACAGCCTATGCTTTACCTAAGATATAATATGTATGACTACATTACAGCACATGAATAAATACAGTTTTTTACACGTGCTGCCCAGTACTATCCCTCATCTGGTTCAAAGTTGAACGGCAGAGTCGGAATAGCCAGGACAGCACATGTCTGATCTCCCTGTATAAATTAATGCCTTAATCTACATTATAGCTAAAATAGATATAATTATGCTTAGTGCTGAAAGCAATATAACAAATTACACAGGTCAGTTCCCGCTTGTTCAGTTTAATATTGTTTCGTCTCAGACTCGCAGTGGCAATATAATAGAACTTAATGAGAGTGTGGTTCACAACAATGAGCAATGAACCTAATGAATGTCATGTCACAGGGGAATAGCCTACAGCACAAGTCTGTAGGACGATTGATTAGTCTGCAGCAGACATGACATGAATTTATATTTATATTTTATTAATATCTCTCAGTCAAAAAGTAGTAGACCCCCTCTCAAAACTATTAATAATTTCAACTTTTCAAGAGCCACTATTTCATTTGAATGGCCCCAAGAATATCCATAGCTACCACTCCGACTAACCAGAGCCTCAAAACATTGTGACGTCATCACTTCACAACCCCCCCCCCCCCCCGGCCCCCCCCCTTGTTTCCATGACAATATGTATGTAGTTCAGAACGATGAACCACATACTGTGAATCACATGGTTTTTTGCCTGAACTTCACTGGCCATTGTGGAATATCGGCTCTGAAGTCTTGAGGTAGCACATATCACCAAAAAAAAAAGTTTTCCAAGGGCTGTTTTAAGTTATCCTCGAAGAAACGCTTTAAAAATTCAGTTATTATGTCGACTTAAAGTTCGAGAGATGAAGCCGAAAATTTTGTCAGTGCTTTGCAAACTTGAGTAGACATAATAACATCCTACCATACTCTCTCTGATGTCTGTGTTTTTCTGTTTGCAGTGCGGGCAGTGCCTAGAGCAGAGTGACGATGAATTGTTGGGACTGCATAATGTGCATACGTTTGGGACCTGATTTTGCAACCAATCAATTTTGACTAATCAAGTTACACCATATTGGATTACCAAATTTATTTGGTGAGAGTAATTCTTTTTTTAAAGCTGCCAATGAACAATTTTTGCATCACTGTATAGTTTTAATACTTTCTGTCCAGTTTTATTTTGCAATCACAGCTAATTCATTCATGGGCCATAATGTTTTTCTTTATGGACACGTCCTTTTTCAATAGGGGTCCTTTGAAATTGTTACTCCAAATCTCATAATATTCCTTTATAAAATTTGTCTTGTGAACAGCAAGCTCATTTGGCAAGCCTGGAGTACTCTGTCTACTGCAATACGCTAGTCCTACAAAGGCTGACTCAAAACGAAGACTTGATCCCGCCAGCATATTTAGGTCCAGCGATACACCACCCATAATTTTTGTTCTTTTTGATTTCAGCTCTTTTTCACAAGACAAGGTCAGCCACTCCCTAATTTAGAGAGACACCTCTCTGGTTGCCATTCGAGAAGTCTTCCCTGTTCTTTTGGTAAGCATTAACTATTTTCACTTCAACTTACTTACACAGATCATAGTTCAATATAAATTACAATTTATTACATGTTCAGGTGGGCCTAACCAATATACATAAAAGGTACATAGCCTAAATGTCATACAGTTACTCTTGGTAGTAAGTACACCCTTCAATGATTTGCCTTGGAAGACTATGTTTAAGTTGGCTCCCGGTTTTGACTAATATTACACAAATAATTTTTGCAACGATTCTTGTATCACACCATTGAGTTTTCCTATTACATGAACATCCCTGGCCATTTAATTTGCACATGGGGCCTTTGTGCTAGATAGGGGTTATAATCTCGCAAAAGTAAGTACACCCCTAGTGCAATGCCAAAAGATAGGAGAGGATGTACTTACTTTTGCAAGATTATAACCTCTCTGGCATAAAGACCCCTGGTACATATTCAATGACCATGCTAGTAGATATAGTAAGAATCTTCAATGGAGTTAATCAACCATCATATTGATGATGCAGTTATTAGTGCTGCTATGGCCTAGCCATTACCGCAAGACAAGTTTAAAATGCCATTGAGGAGTTCAATGGCAAATCACTGAGTGGTTTACTTACTTCGGAGAGCAACTGTACATGTCCAAGATACTGTGATCAAAATTCAAATATCATAAATTGCAGTTTGCGTTTTACTGATATTGAATGAGGGGAAATTCTTGAGTATCTTTTCAAAAGAGCATTCAGTGGTGTCTTTACTTCTGGCTGACTCGACACTGAACTTTGCATTCTCCATCATCACTATTTCCTCAACATTGTTACCAAACATTACCTTCTTGAAAATGTTTTCGTCCGTTAAGCTCAATGACTATGAAATTGTATTTAGACTTAATCTAATATTATTTCAATTATCTATTTTTCAGAGACAGCTTCTCATGTTGTGGGACAAGCCATGCTCAGCAAGACATTTCGGATTGGTTTTACAACTTATGTCTGAAGCTGGGTGACACGTTGGAATAAAATGTGGAGAGGCAGAAGAAAAATTATTGAAAATATGGACTATTGACTCAAATACAAGATAAACAGTATCTATCGCAATAATCATGGTTGAAAACGAAGCATAAAGAAAAAAAAAGCGGGGAAAAAAAGGACAATTGCAATTGAAACCAAATTAAATTTCATTGAATTTATACCTGTATACAGTATAAGCCTAATTGTACCAATAAATATTTTAATTTCATATCACCGTGTTGTTCTACCCATCATGAATTACAAAATTTCTAAATGAAATAGACCTGATTAATAAGCTAAATTCCAATGCCTAAAATAATAGATTTAACGTATGAAATTCGTACGAAAAGTGCCTATGCGAAATACGTACGAAATTCGTACGAAATTCGTACGAAAATGTACGTACGAACTACGCATCGGCTCTTTCTTGTGAGTTTCGTACGTAAAATTTACATACGTAAAACGTACGTTTTACGTACGTAATTCGTACGTTGCACAATTGCTAGTGTAGACTCTACCTTATTTCAATTTCAATTAATCGTCATTTTGAGAGTTTACATTTTTACCACTTGTGATTTTTTGCATCTAATTAAACTTCACATGTAAAACAGTCTTGTGAGATTGGAGCTTTGTCCCATTGAGTCAAAAATAGGTAGTGGTGATTTTGGTCAACAAGCGATCTGAGGAGTATGTGGCTCTATAGCGAAGTGGTCAGAAAGTATGCCATCATGGCCATGTGCGCATTGTACATTGTTTCAAATCCTGTTCTGGCCATTTCCAGAGATTTTCAAATTGTTCACTATTAGGGGAGACCGGGGTAAGTTGTGCCGTGGGGTAAGTTGTGCCGCCCACTGTTGGGGTTAAATGAAGAACTGGGCAAAGAAGGCAATGCCAACCATATATACCCACTTGGTCAACATCATCAGGCACCAAGAAAAAAACTACCAAATATAATGGTATGAAAAGCTACACTAATAAATTCAATTTTGTTGCTGGAAACTTGAAGTGCCGAGGACTGACATTCTGGTTTCTCAGTCATTTGGTATTTGTAATAAGATAATGTCCCTCTGGTAGGATGGAGTTAAGAGGTATATCTAGACATTTCTGTTGTTAGATTTCATTTTGCATTGTTTGTTTATTTTTGACAACCAGTTTCATCCAGAAAATCAATAAGGGGTAAGTTGTGCCGTTTTGATTGGGGTGAGTTGTGCCAATGGTATGGCATAGGAATTAATATTTTATTCATCTTTTTTTGTTAAAATTTCACGCAAGGCCTAAAAATGTTGTTAAATAACTTACACTGAAAGGAACACATGTTAAAAGAGTTATAACACCCTCTTAACAATAAATAATTCTGGTTTTTTCAGCATTTTTGATTTGTGTATAAAATGGCTCATAAATGTCTGATTAGTTTCGTGTAACATGTCGGTCATACGTTAAAAACATGATACAAATGATCTATCTGAAGAAACGGCTGAAATACAAGATCTTTTTGGAATAAATTAGGCGTCACAACTTACCCCGTCATGCGGCACAATTTACCCCGGCACCGGGGCAAGTTGTGCCACTTGACCTACTTTTTTCAAATGCCTGTCATGACCTTCCCAATGGTCGGACTGCCCTGAAACTTTGGTTGATTCTGGCCAACGTATTATATTTTGATGACTGATTTTCAGATTGCATGATTAAGTTTTGGTTTTTCGGAAAATCAGCCTGACGAAAAAAATGGCACAACTTACCCCGGTCTCCCCTACTGTTGGTATGATTGCTGGTGTTCCAAATGTCAATGTTATGATTGGTATGATTGCTGGTGTTCAAATATTTCACTGTTATGATTGGTATGATTGCTGGTGTTCAAATATTTCAATGTTATGATTGGTATGATTGCTGGTGTTCAAATATTTCACTGTTATGATTGGTATGATTGCTGGTGTTCAAATATTTCAGTGTTATGATTGGTATGATTGCTGGTGTTTTACATGGTAATTGGTGAATACCAGTGCCATTTAAAAATTAAACTATGTTATTGCATTGACATTATGAAGAAGAATATTCCCAAATCACTGAGATTTACCTAAAACACCATTATTTGGTTCTTTTTAGTCTTGCAAGAAAAGTGTGAAGTCTCACATGATTGCATTAACGCATGAATTTGTTAACTTGCACTCCTTGATTTCTCATTTGTGCTCAGCATACCTGAACCAGTATACCACAGATGGTCCAATCTCAGTTATTCAAGTACAAGCTTTTATATTATAAACTATATATATATATATAGTTGTTTTCTGCTACCTATTGATAAGTTTATTGAAAGACTTCCAGGTTCGTACCGCGAAAATGAATAGCGAGGCAAATTCCCGAAAGAACTCATAGTGTAAGTTTGTGGGCATGCTTTCAGGAAATATATTATCCCTGTTACAATTCATAAACAATGTTTTAACCTGGATTTTTAAAATGTGCTGATAGAAGTTCCATTTCGAGTTTTGCACCCAAGCAACCCAAGTGTGCATATATTGAGGAATGAAATTTGATATGCTTTCTAGTAACTTCAAAATAATTAATGCAATAACTCAACAATAAATAGGAAACAGGGAATATCACGGATAAATAGCGCAGCATGGAGAACATAACATTTGTATTCCTATAATGAACACAATAAGTAATTGGTGCATGAGTTTCGGTTTGAAAGTGTATTTTGCTTAAGATTATTACATGATACATAATTTTTATTTACAGACTTACTATGCCTGTGCTGACTACTACGACAGACTCCTAGTCCTGCATGAGATGGAGACTGGAGAGATTGCTGCTCTGACTCCAGTGCAAAGAGCTGCTGAACTCAGAATATTCTATGAGGTCCTGAATTACCTGTTCACAAGGCCCTCTGCTCCAGAAAGCTGTCATCTGGCCAAGCTCATTTACTATGATGGTATGTATGACGGCAAGAAAATGCAATTCATATTAAGATAAGATGACACAAAAATTACTACAAATCATAAAATTTTCCTTAAGCAGATACATGTGTATTGGCCAACAGGCTAATTTTGAACAAGATCCCCCAATCTGTTAATCTTGTAAGTTTATTTCCCCAAAAATGTGATAATTGAGCTACAAGCATTTATGTCACATAGAAGATATAAAAACAATTTCAATATCAGAAAAGAAAAAAAAAAGAGGTAAAATGTGTGGTCTAAGATGATATAAAAATTAATACAGAACCTAAATGAATCTTTGAGCAGATATTGAGAAATTAGGATAAGTTAGAATTAGATCCTCCATTAATTTGTATTTGTCCAATTCTTCTAAAAGTGTAATATCTACCTTATTACAAACGTTTATCCAAAGAAACAATAAACAAATTCACAATTAAAACAAAATAAATGAAAAAAATATTACATGCATGGAGAGTAGCAGATTGAAAGGCAACTTGATATTTTTCAGATGACGAACTAACTGGGAGGAAACTGTCTGAGATCTTGATGGATGAAATTAGAGAAAGTCTGCGAGAAGAACAGGATGGAGGTTCTTAGAGCACTCAGCTGATAACAGTGCCGTAATGGGTTGCGCCCTGTGAATAAAGAGAGTCTGCGAGAAGAACAGGATGGAGGTTCTTAGAGCACTCAGCTGATAACAGAGAACTCTCTACACCCTTTTATATAGGTTGCTTCCTTTTGTTTCCCACTCAAGGATTGTGTTTGGCATGGACAATTTATGATCAAGCACTACACATTATCATGCATGTTTTCAACCGTTTTACTCATTTTGCAATTTTTCACTCTAATTTCTTGGGTGTTATGACTTTTTGTAAAATATATTGGATAGATTTTTTATGTCTGTTGATACAAAATAGCTGAATAATTTCAGCGGCGTTGGTGTAGGTGGAGCAGGAGGAGCATTTGACCAAAAAATGGGTGTTACATGGGCAATCATTTTGAGGATTTTCCCTGCACATTATTCCTGAATACTTCAGTCCAATTTGCACCCGCCACTTTAAAATGAAACTGACGCCCCTGAATAATTTTCTTGCCTATGATAAAATGGATTTCATTATTAAATCTGAAATGTCCTGTTGAACCACTGTATCATGCATGTGTGGATATATACATACACAAATTGGTAAACCTGAAAGTTGTAAGTATTGTATGTTTTAGTCTAGGAGAGATTCCTGAAATTGTGACTTAAATAGGCATTTCTTGTTAAAAGTCGGCAACAAGTGGTTTCAACCTAATTTGAGGGTACTGATTCTGAATCCACTTGTTGCCAGGCTGGATTTTTAAATTTAAGGGGTCAAAATGGCAAAACAAAATGGCTGCCAAAATGACAAAAATTTTCAGAAATACAACAATATGAGCCACACATTCGGCTTTTCTTGCAAAGACCTCCTTGTGACCTACCAAATTTGTTGATTCTAGTATAAACAGGGGCTGTTGGAACTATTTTAGTTACATTAATGCTATAGTTTTAGTTTTTAGGGGTTCAACAGCCAGGAAAACAAAATGGCCGACAAATGACCAATAATGTTGGTTTTGGTACTACAAAGTGGATTTTTTGTGTGTTATAAATCATCCCTAAATTACTCATGTCACCATTCTAGAATAATCCAAGCTGCTGTATCTATTTGATTTAAAATTCTGAAGTTAAGGGATCAAAATGGAGCCTAAATCAATGTCGGGGCACAAATCACAATAAATTCAGATTTTCCAAAATTTCCGATTTTCGAATGCAGCTTTCTGACTCAATCTGGTTTGTTGTTAATTCTATTCAATGAAACACATAACCAGAAGGTTAACATGTATTTTTCAAATGGAAAGTGACAATTTTGAAAAAAAAAGAGACAAGGCTATTCATCTGTTAAAATGCATAAATAAAATCTGCCCCAAAGTACGAAAGCATATACACACTACAAACGTTTATGTAGGATTATAATGAGTTTCGTAAACTTTATCAAATAAAGTTAAGAATACACCTGTAATGTGGTTTGTAACTACAGGTTTAAGCTGTATAATTTGTCCAGATCAGTGTACAGACCCTCAAAAATAATAGTTATAGGGATACAATATATAGATTTGGTTAATTTCAATGAGGAACAAGCATGAGTTGTCCTTTACCAAGGTTGAAAGCATCCAATTTACCAAGATTTTACCATTCGTAAGTTTCCTTTTGTATTATTCCGCCATTTATCAACCTCAGTATAAGTGTCCTTCCAAGCAATACACAAACAGACACAAATTTATCTGATAAACAGATACTATCAGACTTAATAAATTACCTAAATGGGAATAAGTTGACAAAATTGCACAAAAATTGACAACTAAGGCTCAAAGCTGCAGAATTTCTGTGATTTTCAACCTTTTTATCACATGCCAAAAATTTGACCTACTGGGACCTTAAAACGTAATTTATGTCTGTTAGTTGTCTATATATATTACATTATTATATTAATTTATGAAATATCCTACACATCAATGGTATATCTAGCTGAGAAAAATTATTAACATGTAATTACATAGCATCTTATATTCATTGAGGAGCTGGACTTATTCAAATTTTTTAACCTTATGCCGAGGATCCCACTCAGCCTTTCCAGTTTCCAACCATTTAAAAAACATTTAAAACTGAAAAAAAAGTTTTAAAATCAACACCTGTCATGTGAAAAATACATATTAACCTTCTGATTATGTGTATCATTGAATAGAATTAACAACAAACCAGGTTGAGTCTGAAAGCTGCATTGAAAATCACAAATTTGGGAAAATCTGAATTACTGTGGTTTGTAGTGATGGGAATCGGATGGGGATTCCAGAATTGATTATTGGAGGCCTCAGCCGATTCGATAATCGATTTTTAATCGGAAAGGACAACATGGTCAATTTGGGAACAAAGCCAGGTACTGCCAATAAATTCTTTAGCAAATTAAACTGGTTTTCAATGGGTTAGACTCAATGAAATATAGATCTAAAATTGATTTAGATAATACATTTTGATATGGGCCTATTAATTTTCCATTATTAATTATCAAGTGCTAAATATTATAGGCTCCAGGCTAAATTTACTAAAATGCAACAATTGCTGCCTGGAATCCTTCAAAATACCATTTACTGCAGCTGTACATTGACTCTTTAGAAGTCGTTTTGTTTCATTCAATGTTCAATCAGCCAAGTACCAGACCAATGCATGTCCCAATATAAAAGAACCATTATTTCCTAAGTCAAAGAGTGACAGCTAATCACCTAATTGTAATCAGTCATGACACTTCTCCTTCCACCCTAGTCACTCTCCAATTGATGTCAATTGAGGCCAGGAGGTTTGAAAGAGACCCCAAGAATTGTCTAAATTGCAATTAGCATGTTTAGATTGCCTCAGTACTTGCATCAAATGCAAAAGCATTTGCTATCAACTGTTTTTGACATGCTAATCTCGTCGTTGCACTTGAGCGATATTTTGGCTCATTGGCCTTGGGCAGATTTCATGAAAAGCTGCAAAATGACTTACCACAACTTAAGTCCACAAGTTACATTAGTACAATACTGATCAGGCCAGACATAATCGATTCGTAGATTCTCTGATTTTCTCAGGGTGCTTCTTTTGAGGATAGCTGGCAGGACAAAAAAAAGCTGAAATCTAAATCTTTTATTGTGTCAATCAATTAAATAAAATCATGATAAACACTCTTTTCTGACGGATTGGTAGATCAGAGTAGCTAAAAATATGGCCTTGTGCTAAAGTAACAATGATGAATGATGGAGGACGGATTTTTTTATGCTGATCCTACTGCAATATAAATGAAGTCACCAGCAGGGTACCACCCCTGGCCTGCTCTTGGGAGACCTGGCGTTCAGTTAAAAAATTGAGATCTAATCATGTGTTTGTTAACGTAATTTTTATATACACATTTTGCTAATGTAACACTATGAAATGAACAGATGCGAAATTGCAGTTACATTAGCAATAAAAAAACAGGTACCACACCCAGTTGTACTTAGTAATAGGTTTGCTTGCTTCAGGAAGCAACAGAGAAATAACAAAAGGGTTGGAAAGTTTAAAGTACCTTTTAAGAGCACTTTTCGTGAAATCTACCCTTGTTCCAACATCTACAGAATCGAGTTGGGTGGATCCACTCATCGATGTCACCAGCTGCTGTCTTTGGCGATGATGTCGGCGACTTTCTGTTGAATCATTACAACACTAGTGGTGTGCGCCCTGACATTGATTTAGGCTCCATTTTGACCCCTTAACTTCAGAATTTTAAATCAAATAGATACAGCAGCCTTGAATTATACTAGAATGGTGACATGAGTAATTTAGGGATGATTTATAACACAAATGAATCCGTTTTATAGGACAAGAACCAACATTACTGGTTATTTGTCGGCCATTTTGTTTTCCTGGCTGTTGAACCCCCAAAAACTAAACCTAGAGCACTAAATGTTACTAAAATAGTTCCAACAGCCTCTGTTTATACTAGAATCAATGTAGTTGATAGGTCAAAAGGAAAAAGCCGAATGTATGGCTCATATTGTCGTATTTCTGAAAATTGTTGTCATTTTGGTGGCCATTTTGATTTGCCATTTTGACCCCTTAAAATTAAAAATCTTGCCCGGCAACAAGGGGATTCAGAATCAGCACCCTCAAATTAGGTTAAAACCACTTATTGCCGACTTTTAACAAAAAATGCCTATCAAACTTTTTACAGAGGCTTTTTTGAGAATTTCTCCTTGACTATTTCCTTTTTTTTCTTCTTTAGATTCGCACTTATGCCATTCAACATTGAATTTTGTTTCTTTGTTTTATGTTGCATAACATGATATTTGTGTTACGGGAAAATTTAAACGATACCAAATTGTGACATTTCTGAAAAGTTTACTTTCATAAGTCAGTTATATTTCAATTTGAAGGACTAACAGATGTATTACTGTATGTGCATCTTTGAATCATTGTTACGTCAGCCAATCTCTAAATTGCCAATCTCCAAATATGTCAAATAGTCAAAAAGGCTTGATTTAGATATTGGCAAAGAAAAGACGATGCCCATCTCTGTAATTATCGCTCATTACATGTCTTTTTGGACCACTTAGAACATTCACAAATAGTGAATTGAATTTGCCCATTCCTGCAATTATCGCCCATCAAGTATTTTCTAATATGCGGGATGGGATTGCCGGATAGCGGGATGTGGGATCGCGGAATTAGTTTTTTATCTTTAGAATTGGGCCTTGTGTGTATTAATCTGGGAATGTTTTCTTATTTGAAACACTTCTAATAATGATAGAAGCAAAATTTTTGCACCAATAGATGCGTCTTGGAGAGACTTAGGGACCGTTAAGAATTTATGACTGGGGGGGTTGGTAGTTTTGGTTGAGGGGGTACTAACTTTTCAAACGTGTTTCAAGGGGGGGTATTAATTTTTGCCAACACTTCTAAGGGGGGGGTAAGAAATTTTAACAAAGAAAAAATGTTAAAAAACACGCATAAGCTCATTTTATTTGGACGCGTGGCCATGTTTAACAGTATATATGTGTATATGGCTTTGTATGTCGAGGGGGGGGTACTAAAAATACGCATGAAACCTAGGGTTGGGGTACTAAAACATCCGCATGAAAACTCAAGGGGGGTATCAATTTTTGACGGGAAGTTCCAGCAAAACTCCCATCCCCCCAGTCATAAATTCTAAACGGTCCCTTATTCATTCAGCTAGATTAGAAGTTCGTAGCTTCGAAAACGTTCAAATATTCGTTAAAATTGAAATTAAAAAATCTGTGAAATTTTGATTAAATTCCCTGAACTCCTTAAAACTAAGAATTCGAGCTTGGTGGTCATCTGTTGTATATGTGAGTGATGAGCAATCAGACTCAAGCCAGAAAGAAAGCTGAACAGTTTGTTTTTGTTTTTTTTAAATTCATTTTCCATAGGCCTAGGACTATATATATAGGTGGGAGGGTCAGCTCAGTTGGTAGCACACTGGTTATTAAATTGGCCCGCCAAATGTTTATAAATCAGTTTCTCCATGCCAGGGCCTTTGACATAATTGTACTAGAGTAGGCCCATAGGCCTGTATGGATTCTCAAATGTAGACTTTTTCAAACAAGTAACAAAGATGCATTAACCGTGAATATATCTCAATCAGTCAATTTTGAATATTATAAATAATCTATATTCTTATTCCAATTTTTGGAAATTTTCTGCAACAGTTATGACACTAACTGGAAAAATTCTCGAAAATGTTCTAGTCTAGCTACGGCGATGAAACTGACCTCTAAATGGGCACGATTTAACTATTTGTTAATGTTCTAAGTGGCCCGAAAAGATATTTAGAGATGGGCAAATTTTGCCAATAGTAACAATAGTGTGCCAATAGTTAGAGTAGCTTATTGCTCCTTTTGGCAAAGTATGCCAATAGTTACAATAGTTTGCCAATAGTTAGAATAGCAAATTGCTCCTTTGGGAAAAGTTGTACGATTTTGCCCAAAGGAGAAATAGTTTGCCAATAGTTGAAATAGTTTGCCAATAGGAGAAATAGCCTTGCCCGATTTTAAAATTGGGCACGATTTAGAGATTGTCTGCAGCAATTGTATATTGATATTCTTTGCTTGGGATAACAAAATTTATATGCTGTTTCAAATTTTATAATTACAATTTACTACCCTACGTTATCCTGATTTATGTCTGATATCGGGTGGGGTCAGATGTCCTCTGGAAATCGTTCGATTGCTATTTATCAGATATCTTTGTATCTTTATAAACTTAACTGTCACATTTCAACATTATTTTGTTCATACTGTGTTGCTCAATAAAATTTAATAAAAAATAATAAGAGTTGCATATTATTTTACTTCATTCGCAATAGATGGCAATTGTGTCATTGACCTGTAACACTGGAGAAAGTTTCATCTAAACAGTTCAACAAAATTAAGTCCATCCATTAATATACTTGGCTATTTCTAAGAATCTTTCTCTGAATTTTATTATATTTGGCTGAATTATATTTCAGCAAATTGGCTTAAAATGTGTGTATTTATAGCCTGATGCCGTTATCCGTTGCTGATCCAGCAACCTTTGAATGAGCCCACCCTGGGCTGAAATAAAGTTTATTTATCATATATCTATCTACAAACTGCTCAAATTTTATAAAATATCAGAGAAGGTCTTTGAGATATTGAAGTTTTATGAAGGGTGACTAATTTTTGTTGAATTCTTTAGATGTTTAACTCATAAAAAAAAAATATGGTGGGCTCACAACTGTTTCACATTTGCAATTATGCATGCTAGTAACTACAGTGCCGCATGTAAGTAAGTGAAACGCATGATATTGTGCCATTGCATCAATGTTAAACATCCTTAACCAAAATGCTTCTGGAAGGACGAATTCTCATCCGATAAGAGGAAAACATTTTGGGTCATAAAGGCCGATATGTGAGGCATGTGGGATGAAAATAGCAGCCAATGTTCTTTGCTGTAGTTTGAGTTAGGTATGGGTCAAATTCTTTGATAAGTAAGTGAAACGCAGGCCCAATGTTAAAACATAGGGAAGGGTGGTTCACTTACTTATCAAAGACTTTGACCCATACCTAACTCCGACTACAGCGAAGAAAATGGGCTGCTATTTTTATCCAACTTGCCTCAAACATCGGCCTTTATGACCCACTTTGTTTCCCTTTCATCCGATGAGAATTCATGCCTCCACAAGCAGTTTGGCTGAGGATGTTTAACATTGATGCAATGGCACAATGTCATACGTTTCACTTACTTACAGGCGGCACTGTATATAATAATAGATCATAACAAATTATTCTAGAAAAAATCTACTCTCAGTATCGAGCCATATCGTAAAATATATGAACAAAGAAACCACAGACGATCTTACCATCATTGACATAATAACTATGAAGCAATTGGCAAAAATAACTCTATTGCTAGACAGATAAAAAATACATCCTCCGTCAGTATACTTGTATACTTTATATCAATTTAGTCTGGTTTTTTGCTGTTGGTGGTTTATGAAGTGGAATTCCATGTTTTTTATTTTTAAGTAATTTTTTTAGGTTGTGGCTATCCATCCAAATCGTAAAATCTTTTGAAGCTGTTGATTGGCATTAGGGGAAGTTTTTTATTTCAGTAGATTGTCAGTTTATTTGGTTATTTTTTTAACAGAAAAGCGTTTCAATTCAAATTATGATTGAATAACATT
The DNA here is from genome assembly GCA_026936325.1 of Platynereis dumerilii. Taxonomy (NCBI): domain Eukaryota; kingdom Metazoa; phylum Annelida; class Polychaeta; order Phyllodocida; family Nereididae; genus Platynereis; species Platynereis dumerilii. The sequence goes on along the minus strand of JAPTHN010000278.1, from coordinate 163,510 downwards.
TCACAAAAGAGAAGAGAAACTAAAGGCATTCTAAGTATAATTCAAAGCTTCCGTCTGTGATTCAAGAACAACAAACAACTGATTTATTTTTGGATGGAATTTTATTCAGAGGTCTGAGGAATCCCTGTGCTGCATACACTACCCTCCAAAAGTTTGAATACACCTGGATAAGTGATGTTTCTTTTAAAAATACTTGATTTTGAATGGAATTTTTGTTTAATATTTACATCAAACAATATAACAAGTCACATTGAAGTCACAAGTTGTCTTTATTTTGCCTTTTTAGGTCATTTTGGTTGAAATTTATGGCCTATCTCGATATCCCAAATTTTGGTATTTTATAGAAAATCGCCACAGCCGAGTTATCTTCTAGGTTTATGAAATTCAATCATATTTAAGGGTTTCCAGAGTTGTAACATGATCGTAACAGTTATTTTTGACCCCGAAAAGACAGTTTAAAAATTGGACATTGACCCCCCCAAAAATACTAAATTTTGATTAATTTCGGTTTACCATGAAGTGTAATCATAGAATGCATCTTCTCTCGTGAAAATTATTTTATTTGAGCCGTTTCAGCATGGTTTTGACCCAAAAGTAGCCAAAATCAGTATTTTTGTCCAATTTTCAACGGCCATTTTCTGGTCTGAAACTACGTGAAAAATCATCACAAACCAGTAAAAATGTTTAAAAAATGATAAAATGTCATAAATATGGAAGACGACAGTGCTTTTATAGCTTTTTGTAAAAAACGAAAAAATGGGATAAATTTATATAAATTTTTTACCAAAATGATCTAAAACCATGAAAATTGGACACCTTATGGCCTGAATGTTTATTTCCATATCGTTTGATGTAAGTATAACACAAAATATGTGTTGAAGATGAGGTATTTTTGAAAGAAATCTCACCTTTTCTGGTGTATTCAAACTTTTGGAGCGTAGTGTACCTAGTCTCATTCTAGCACAGAAAAGTTCTGGCTAGTCATACGCGTGCATGGTAATTCATTATAAATTACTTCTTCAACACCCTTACCAATAAACTACAGTTTCATACAAAAGGCCGACTTCGAATTATGAACAATTTATGCAGAAACATATCGATGGTGAAAGTGCAAAACCTCTTTACTTGATTTATAGAAAGTGACACACTGTTTTAGCACACATTTTGTCATAGGTTGTTGACCCCTTCCATCGATGTTACCATCAGATATGATTGAAAATGTGGAGTTACAAGGTTTTGCACTTTCACTACATGTAATTACAAGTTGGTGAATGTGCAAAACCTTGTAACTCGAGAATAAGAAAATATTTTCAAATTTTCGTGAGCATTTTTTTTCAATAGCCTACATCAGAAAAACAAATATAGGGAGGCAACATTCTTAATAAGGAAATTTCCTGGAGCCATAGAAAAGTATCACAATCATCATTTTTCATAAAAAGTTGAAATATCCGGAAATATGCACTTCAAAGACCTGTTTTGAGTTACAAGGTTTTGCACTTTCACTTTTTGGAACAAATCAACATACAATGTTTGGTGAAATCATTCTGTTACAGCTTCCATAAATAGCAAACTGGGAAGGTGACCAATTGACAACATGTATTGAATATTGAAATAGTCATTCCACCCAAAATCTAAAAATAGCAAAATTTTGACGTACAAGGTTTTGCACTTTCACCATCAACAATGTTGGCAATATCAACAAAAATAAATGAACAGAATACAATTTACAGTGATGAAATTAGCAAAATGTGATTCGGAATGATTCATGCATCTTTTTAACAAGAAAATACTAATTTTCTATAATACATCTCTGAGTCCATTAAAAGCCAACAGACATCTTTTCTGGATCTGGCTCTGGATTATACAGTTGGAGTAATTTTCCAGGATGTCCCAAACAGACATCCTCTTACTCTCAAGGAAAAGTCCAATGGCCATTCTTGTCATGGTATTTCAACCAACTGGTCGACCAACCGTATCAACCAACCATACAAATGTATCAAATTTTCATACCTCATAGAAAAGATTTTCACTTCACAATGTGTCATGTGACTATGCAAAACCATCAGTTACTCATTGCAGCATCAAAAAAGGATTGTCATGGATTCGGGATTCAAGATCTTCTTTTCCACAAACATTGAGTTGAAACTTGACATTTGCAGTTTCTCATTTTCTTTGTGCCCTTTTCATCACACGTTCCCCTTAATACAGCTTCACATGTATTGTGTCCATGTTTTTCCATGTGGGATATTCCCTCCACAACAGTTTTGCAGAAACGTATCAACACCCTGAATTGTGGGCATTCTCTCTTGCTGTTCAATTGCTATACACTTGAGTCACTAATAACCAGAGCTCACACCTGCTATGAAATGAAACCATTTTGCAAAATTATAACAACAATTGTCATAATTAAAGAAGTAAATCCTAATTCAAGTTGAACTGCAACTGAAGCATCCTTTACTGCAGCTGCACTTTGCTTTTCTTGTTGAGATTCCTGGTTGGACTGAAGGCCCTTCGGCTGTAGATCCAAGTAGAGCATTTTGGTGTCTTTCTGCAACACAAACATAAACTAGAACTGGCGCTCGGAGAGCACATAGCTTCGCTGTCCATTTAACATTGAACTTTGACTAAGTACTGGAAGATACTACGGATGTTTAACGGGCGTTTTTTGCTGAGAAAATGTAGAAATATACACCCTCTTGGCTGCTAGTGCTGCAGCAAAAAATGATAGTGCATGCTGCACTGTAGAGGCATTTTTCGGATTTCTTTAACTGTGGGCCCAAAAAAGGTCCAATTGTCACCAAAATTTAATCAGGTCTTGTGCAGTACAAATGAACACATCATGCCAAAGGAAATCTAAATCCACCCAGTAGTTTTTGCAGGAGGCAACTCACATACACACTAACGCACATGCTGAAGTGCCAGGAACCACAATAGCTTCTCAGCGAAGCTAATTACATATTTCAAAAGGTGGGCATATTGATGTGAATGATTTGTATATTATGACACTGGTGAGAACTGTAACACAATCTTGAAAAACACTTCTCAAAACATGCACATTGATGTGCATGATTTGTATATTATGACAATGACGAGCACTGCTACAAAAACGTTTAACAATAACTTTTTAAAACATGGACATTGATGTACATGATTTGTATATTGTGACAGTGGTGAGCATTAACACAAACTCAAACACTTCTCCAAGGTGGACATTGATGTGTATGATAGATATATGTCGCTGTTCCAACTTAGTTGGTATGATTTGTATATTATGACAATGGTGAGCAGTTCCTGTGACAAATATGCAACATTCTCCACAGGTGTATCGGAGGGGGTGGGGGCAGGGGGGGCCTAAAAAGTTAGGGAAACAGTAAGATTAAAAAAATTGGGCAGAAGATTAAATAAAAACTACTAAATTAATGATTTCCAGGCAATTTAATTTGAAATGTTTATAAATTTAGATAGTGAAATTCGCGCAAATGTCGCTCGCCCCCAAAAATTGCGCGCGCCGTACGCCTATGACATTCTCTCATGGGGGAGTGCAAGACTGGGGTGCACACCACTGGGATGACATTGGGAAGGGTCTAGTCAGTGTTTCTTGGAATCAAAACATTTTAATAAATCTTAGCACCTGTTTTAATTCTATGATGTCATTATCCTTTGGTTGTTACAGTGTCAAAGTGTGAACACCTCATCTCTACCATGTTCTCAAAATATCGTATCTGGTATGAGTAGGTATTTCTTGAAATGATGGCTGCGTATTGTCTTTTGTTAATTTTTCTAAAAAATATACAGGACATAACATCATGACAAGATTGCTTCCATCGCAGAACATGGAATAGGTTTCATTATATGGTTGCATTGCAACACGCTGAACATTGTAATTGCATAATTATCTCATTTGTCATAATTTGCTTATCATTGTGCAATGTGCATCCTTGTTGGCATAACTATTATCAATTGGGCTCCTCTCAACAATTTGTATCTTGTGCCCTAATTGTTAGTGACATATATTTATTGTTTTTCCTTTGTTTTTTAATCACTTATCAGCTAATGAACAATCTGATTTGAGGTCATGTGTTAATCATGTAAATGCATAAAGAAGAAAACATTACCCCAGATAAACAAATAGCTGTTCCTATTGTCGGCCATGTTCAAAAGGCATTTCATCTTAATTTTTATCTACTCAGGGAAATGGAAATGAGAGTCAGGAAGAACTGCACGTAAAAGAATAACATGGAATAATCAGCACCCAGTCTTGCTGTTAGCATATCTATGAACACCTGGCAGCTTTGAGTCAATGGCAGCTTTGAGCTAATGACAGTTTGAGTCATTGACATTTTTGAGCCAATGTCAAATTTGACCAATGACAGCTCTGCTTCTCAGGTCGGGGCATAATAATCAAAAAAATATTTTGAATTAATTAATTAAACTGACCTTCTTGTAGTGTAGTCTTGATCTCAGGCCTTAATACAGTGACTGTTTTGGAGGTTAATATTTTGAATTAATAAAACTGACCTTGTTGCAGTGTAGCCCTCTGCATCTAATGCTTTAATACAGTGACTGTTTTGGTGGTTAATATTTTGAATAAATTAAACTGACCTTGTTGCAGTGTAGCCCTCTGGATCTCAGGCCTTAATACAGTGACTGTTTTGCTGGTTGATGTTCTCCTTCCAGGGCAGCACTTGCAGCTGTTGCACGTCAGACTGAATGTTCCTGGTTGTTCAAATCTCGCCTCAGCAACATGTTTTGCCAAGTATCGTTTGTCGTTTGCTGTCTTGTTAACCTGTGTATTGACTGGTTTGAGGAAGTAATGAGGACTATAACCAAAGAACAAGTCATCTTTCGAACACATGTTGCTAACTTGACACTCAATTTTCCAGTTGTGTTTAAGGGAATAGTTGATGATCCTTTGGAAATGCTTATAATCGTTGGTGCAAGATTCTTCAATTGAATGACTCCCGGCAGTTATGGTCAAGCATAAACTGGAATGGAACTTTTGATAATCCCCTTGATCAAACTGACCAACCTACAGACTATGAATTTTGCGAACACTATCAAAGGTTGCTTAACAGTGACAACGATAGTCAAATTGACTTTGTGCCTTCTCAGTTCAAATACATCCCGGTGCTTGACGATGACATTTCACCCTCAGAAACTGAGAATGCCATTAAGACTTTAAAATCAAACAAGGCATCTGGACTTGACGGTTTGCCCCCAGGATTACTACGCCATCTCAATACTGAATGGATTCTCTTACTTACATTTGTCTTTAACTGTGTCTTTAGCGGAAATTATCCAGAAGACTGGAAATTTGCAAAGATGTTTAACATTTACAAAAAGGGAAGTCGGATGGACCCAAGCAATTACAGAGGTATCAGCATACTGCAAGCCCTCGCAAAGTTGTATGATGTTGTGATCTGTAGACGCTTCATATTGTGGTATACTCCAAAACACCAGCAAGCTGGAGCACAAAAAGGTCGTGGCTGTGAGGAGCAGATCTTGGTGGTTAGACTTTTGGTTGATATAGCTCGCAAGTGCAAGTATACTCTTTATGTGACTTTCATTGATTTCCAAAAGGCATATGATAAAGTCGATCGGCGGAAGCTACTGAGACATCTTGATGACCTTGGATGCGGCACACGATACTTGCTTGCCCTGAAAGCCTGTTTTGATGGTTCCTCTTGTCAGATTGGTTCAGAATCCTTCACTTCCAATGCAGGTGTCCGGCAAGGAGCTAGCTCTAGCTGTCCATTATTTACATGCTTTATTGACCCTATCATTGATACCATTGCGAGAGTGGGAAGGGACGGTTGGCTCGAGGACTTACACACCATTCTCTTAATGGATGACACTGCTGTCCTAGCCACTTCAAGAGAGCAAATGGCACTTAAGCTGAGACTACTGGTTGAAAAAACTCACGACTTAGGGATGGTGATCAATCCATCTAAGTCAAAGTTCATTTGCATCAATGGTGAGAGAGACAGTTTCGAGATTGGAGATATCTCAATTGGATACACTGAAACGTACACTTACCTTGGAACCCCCATTATCGCTTCATCAATCACGATGCAGGTGCAGGAACACCTGAGGTCTAAGAACTCTCATGTGCTGAAATTCATGTCATTCCTTACAAAAAACTCTGACGCCCCTTGGCAAGCAAAATTTAATGTGTGGGACAGCGCTGTGAAGAGCGCCTTGTTTTTCAGTTGCCAGACTTGGTTGACCAACAATTTGCGATCAGCTGAGACAGTATTCACTACCACCTTGAAATTACTGCTAGGCATCCGCAACTCCATATGCAATGACCTAGTCCTAACAGAACTAGGGATGGGGGATGCAAAAGCACACATTAGACAACAGCAAAAACAGTTTCTACTGAAGGTGCAAAGACGGACTGATTTTCATGACTCATATATCTCCAGGATTATCAACTTGGCAATTACAAAGCGAAGCCCAGCTGGACTTGTTCTGCAAGATATATGATCAAAATCTGATGATTACAATTACGTTGATGCTTGCCGGACTGAAACTAAAGTAAAGATTAGACAATCCCCATCCACAAGGAGAACAACCTATTTGGAATTCAATCCTGAACAGTCAGTGCACTCAATGTACAGTCAAGGGTCTAGCATCACGGAAAAACACCGAATAGCCACCACCCGACTTCGTCTGGGAGCTCACTACCTCCGAATTGAAACAGGAAGATGGTCAAGGACACCGCGGGAGCTCAGGCTGTGCCAGTGTGGTGTTGTTCAGACGGAACTACATGCACTTTGTCAGTGTACGCTGACTCAACATATCAGAGACACTTTCTTAAATTTGGACTTCAGTTGTTTAAATTTCCTCATGTGTAATTTGGACTGTAGAGCGATGATCAGATACTGCTATGATGTGACAAATTTCTTCAGAACCTATGGACACTAATTTTGTGATTTTTTGTTATTATTTTTATATGTACCAGATGTTTGTGGATGTAAACCTTATCTTGTGCACAGTAAGCAATAAATGTTCTACTACTACTACTATGAAAATCTCTGCCTCGCCATCTGAAAGAGCAAAATAAATGCAATCAAATTTACATGTGATGCTCTTCAAATGGGGGCCAACCAGATGATAGTTTGAAAGATTTTGTCGCAGAGACAAACCTTTTTTTAAACATTGAAGTACAATGTACCGTATAGTTACAGGTGGATACAAAATGGCTTTTTCATGTGCTAAAACACTTTCTTTACAGTTTCAAGTGAGACACATGTACTTAAAACCAACAGTACCCTCCAAGGATCATCTGGTCATTGTGGCCTATGACTTGTTTAATTGTTTTTTAAATCATAGGTACTTACAAAATGGGTGATTGTAATATGTCTGTTGAGATACGCCATCTCCAGAATGGGCGCTGCATATATAGGATGATTTGACTTCATGTGAAAATTAGAGCCAGCCTGGAAAGATGCCACAGATAAGTGCAGTTGTATTACTATTAGGGCTACACAGTGCACTATGATATAAGTAAGGTAGTGCCGCAAAACCATTAAAAAAATCTCTTTTCTTAGTTTTTTTATACTTGTAGTCTCAAGGAACTTACTGTTCCGGTGTATGAGCATTCCAGTATGGGGGTATTTAAGGTTTTTGATATCAGCTTGAATTCCAATGGAGAAGTGGTTCCAGTGGCAAAGCCAAGTACCAGGGCAAACTATAACACAATTGCTGAAATGAAGAATAAAAATGATAGTAAATTATATGTCTTATCATAAACAACTCAAGCCAATAATATGTAGGAGGCACTACCAAATATCGAGACAAATTGCTACACTGGCCTAACTCAAAATCAAAGCGGCCAGCTGGCGCATGGAATGCTGTCCCACAGGGACAAAATGTCGGCTATATATGTACACAAAAGTGACTGAAGTCAGAAACCAAAAACTTAATATTGGAAGCCCGTGTTGGCTTCATTTTGGCATTCATTTGCTCCATATTTTCTGCAAAGTTGTATTTCAATCTCAGTGGTTTGGAAGGGCCAGGTCCTCCTGGCCCCACCCTGGATCCACACCGTATTTGCATTTGTTTGCAACATAGATATATAGATAGATATTAGATAGGATTAAAATTGGGTAAATGTTCATGCCTCTTCAATACAAGTTTATATTTTGAGAAGTTTTAAATGGGAATAGGAGCATTAGGCTATGTTAGGAATTCTATTCCATCCGCCAGTTCCATTGTCATAATAGAACAGGGACGCTGAAATAGGTGCAAATACCTAAGACCTGGTGCAAATGTTTGCGCATTTCAGGTGAAGCCAGACTTCTATCTGTTATAAACCAAACAAAATTAAGTGTTTATCATCCCATAGTACCATATTTTGTTGCGAGTAGCCATGTCAATAAATATTTCAAATTTCAGTAAAATCAGATGACCTGTTCAAAAATATGAACTCTTGAACAGCCAGAAAATGATCTTTTTTTAGCATTTTAGCATGACGTGCAAAATTTTGCTGATGTCAAACCCCTAGTTTTGATAATAATATGCAACATTTTGTCAAAGGCCAGGGTGCTGAATTGCAGCCAGTGAAATTCTGAAGCTGCGACTAGCAATTGATTTTTGATACTTTGTGTACACATCAAGGAGTGGCAATAAGAGTGCCAAGTCACAAATGAAGCCAAAAAGTTGTCCCAACCCTAAAGCAAGGTTTCTTGTTTCACCCAGTCCCACTCAGACAGGCTGCTAACAATTCGTCATTACAATATCTTTCTTTTAGAGTGATTCAGTTCATTATCGGAAGAAAAAATGCCTAACATTTCAACACAAGTAGGCCTTATCTATACTAGGCCTAACGATGAATAAAAATTTTCAAGAATCAAGACCTATGGATTACAGAAGTGAAATGCTAAAATGTTGTCTTTAGTATTTGATTATAAGTGTTGTTTAAAAAAAAACATTTGACATCCTATAAGTGCACGACCATTTATTATCAAGTGCTTATTAGTGCTTGGAGTTTTTTTAAAAATAGATTATCTCTTGCCTAGTTTTGGTGAAATAAATAATTTCTTGTTGTGCAGTCTTCAAATGAATAATTTCTGGTGGTGGCATTCCTTCACAAGGTGATGCTTGATTTTGGAATGAATATTCACGGACTTGAAAGTATGAAAATCAACACAAATCCCTTGATTTTGTTTTTATTGGTTTTTTTTAGATCCACTTATCCCTATTTTAGCCCCATATGTATACCTATAATGAGAGAGGCAGCTTCCATCAGCTTCCATCAGAATAACTTTTCGGGAACATGCTAAAGTTATATGTGAGGAGAGCTTAGAGATGAGAGAGTTTTGTAAAGTACACAACTGTGGAATAAAGCAGAACCTCATTGTAATGCTCAAGTGCATGTGCATCATCATCATCATCATACTATAAATTCATGGATGCTTTACGCTACTCCTCCAAAACCATGCAAGCCACACTCTCAAAAACGTGCACACAACTTATCAAGCTGATCTACAACAACCATATCTGTGTCTCCTCTCAACCTTCTCTTCCATTTCCACTCTACCCTTCTCCACCAAATCCCACCCCTCACTCTCTTCCCACTGCTGTGGAGTTCATATATTTTTGCCTGCAGATGGCGCGCATCCCACTGGATACAAGGATAGGCATAGGCCTCCTGGGGGGGGGGTACTCACTATGTTCAAGTGTACACCTATGCTCGGCTCAGCAGGCCCCATTTTTCAACTGAAAAATTCCTAGAGTTGGGTCTAAAAATCTGACATAATTCCTAGAGTTGGCCCCTAAATTTAAATAGGAACTTTTATCGAATCGCGATGTTATTTTTCGGTGAAATTACGGGTTAATACCTGGGAAAAACAGGCCAAAAAATTCCTAGAGTCGGGGTATTTTCGAGACGACCGACCGCCTAGCACCGGGTCTGGTCGCCGAACTTCCAGCCTAGCATACGTATCAGAAAACATTTTGAGTACCCCCCCCCAGGATAGGCCTACATACCTACAATTCCCTCTCTCTCTGCCTTTCTTACTGCCATTATACCCATTATCACGGGTAAAATGCTAGTACACTTAATTCATGGATGCTTTACGCTACTCCTCCCAAACTACTCATTGCCCACAACTCAAAATTTACAAGCAACATTATTCCACGTCTTACAACAACCACAAGTGTGTCTGCTTTCTCAAACTGTTCGTATAAGCCTATACCAGTGCACTTATTACTCATTTATGCACGACTATCAATAGGCTATTCTCCAATGGTGGTGGTTGGTTGATGATTCTCCCTGGACTCCGAAGAGGGAGGGATGGGCCACTGTCAATCACTTGCCCTTGTGTTCAATGTTTCCTATTCCATTTCACTGTTTTATCTCAAGCTCTCGCTCCTGAATGCTATCTTTCTCTGCTCATCACAAAATGCATATTTTCTTCAATAACCATATTTTCTCTGTCATCATTTTGTTATTCCCGTTTCACGGGTACTACGCTAGTACTATTAATTCACCGACCACTCTGTCTTAGCCAGCCAAACTAAGGGGGGATTGGTCTAGTGGTGGCGTGCTGGACTGCCGATCGCTGGGTCCAGGGTTCGAATGCAGCTGTTGCTGGATCACCTGGGCCTATTTTGGATGGCTGTTTCATCATCCTTCGCCTCATTGTCGTGTTCTCTTCCTGTCCTAATTAGCCCACCAAATGCATAAATGCAGGACCTAAAGCCCCAATCATCCATCCATCCCAGCCAAACTATGTCATCGTCTGGTTATGAAAAAGCTTGTAAGCACCTTTCCCTAATGCCAAAGAAGGTCATAGGCTGGGTTTGGTGCTCCAAACTAGCTAAATTATTACTGTGTGCCCAAAAGTTCAAAAAGTTCAAGTTGTCTTAATGTTACATCAATATAAGAGCCACTATACATCCAGATACTAGTATGTATATAAGGATGATTAAGAATTACATTACATAAAACATTGATTACATGGTTAAATTTCATTATATAGGGGAGCCATTACTTAGAACAAAAACGGCCATAAGAAATGAAATGCAATCATAAGAAGAAATATATATATACTGTACAAATTTCTAAATGTGGCTCAACTTAGCTGTCTCTGGCTATTCATTACTAGTCTTATACATATCTATCCATAACTATCCATTTCTATTCTTTTGTATACACTGGAATCTCTTTACCCCTTGTTTAAACAATAGTAATTGTGGATAGCTATGGCTAGCTATGGATAAGTATAGCTTCGTTTAGCTTGGAATGGCTAAGGGTAGATAGCTAAGGCTAGATTTTAAATGACGAGCCACTTTTAGAAATTTGTACTGTATATATATAATAACAAAAAGGACATTAAAAAAACAGTATGTGACAAGAAGGTATAATGACTGGCTCTAAGACAAGTTGAAGCCCAAATTTTCATTATTCAATAAGTATGATTTTATATGTTTCTTTACTGTAAATATTGATAAATGAGAACATGTAGGTATATGATCAACAATGTAATTCCATACATTTTTACCTTCAGCAAACGAAGTTCGAAGAAGGTATTGTAATCACTTGGGTCAAAATGCTGTCCGTCCGCCGGGCGGGCGGGCGGGCGGGTGGGTGGGCAGTCGGGCGGCGGGCGGATAGATCGTTTCCGGCCCAGTGCTCGGCCTCTATTGGATGTACGTGGATGAAATTTGGTACACATCTAGCCTGTATGGTCTAGTTGTGCCTTTTGATGGTCTGATGAATACATCTAAAATACTTTTTGAAATAATTAACAAAATATGAAAATTATTTTTTTTCGTTTCCGGGCCAAGGCTCGGTCATTATTGCATGTACATGGATGAAATTTGGTACACAGGTAGTCTATATGGTCTAGTTGTGCCTTTTGATGGTCTCATTGACAGATATTTTATACTTTTTGAAAAAATTTGAAAAAATATAAAAACATATGTTTTTTTGTTTTTTGGGCTAAGACTCGGTCACTATTGCATGTACATGGATAAAGTTTGGTACAAATATGGTCAATATGGTCTATTTATGCCTTTTGAAAGGTCTGATGGAAAATATTATATACTTTTTGAAATATTAAAAAAATAATAAAAATTTATTTTTTGTTTCTGGCACAACATCCGGTCACTATTCCATAATTATACATTGATGAAGTTTGGTACACATATGGCTTATATGGTCTACTTGTGCCTTTTCATTGTCTGACAGATGGCTCTTCCATAGTTTCTGAAATATTGAGAAAAAATATTTAAAATATATTTTTTTTATATCGGAGCCAAAACTTGCCCACTATTGCATATACAGTAATGCAATTTTCTAAACAAATCACCTATGGAATATACCAGTGCTTTTGATGCGTATAACACTTTATGAATCATTGGAAAAACTTCAGAAAATTATAACAGCGTTATATTTTTTGGTTTTCAACGGACAGCTCATAACCTATACTTTGTACATGCATGAAACTACACCATAATATGCTTAAATTAGTCTAATAAGGCCTTTCCATGATTTTACAAATCCTGGCTGCGCAGCCTATGTTTTCTTTTGCTAACCACAAGAACCTTGTTAAGAAGTAATGCCTACATTGCTCAAAACTCGGCAGTTCGTTTGAGAGATTGAAAAAACACGAATGCGTCAGCAAAAGTAGGAAACAACTGCACTGGTTACCAATCACAGCAAGAATTCAGTTCAAATTGATGACAACTACATAGAAGGCACTTAACAATCAGGCACCACAATGCATCCAAGAACTTGTTCAGTCCAATTCTGTAAGCACTCGTTTTTTGTCTACTGTAACTTCTAGATAATGTTCTCCTACATTTTCATGGGTATTATGCTAGTCTGTACAAATAGCAGCTTATACATGTACTGTATAGATAAACAGACTACTGTTAGTACTGTATGTTGTAGTTGTTCATAGAAAGGAATAAAAAATGTTCAAACATATACAAAATCATGTAGAATGCCACATTGGTATATGCATTCTCAGTTAACCATATTATATGCACAGGGCACGAATCAATAAGCCTCATTTTAAAATAAGTTCGCAATAAACTTCTAACAACCACCTCAAACCATCAGGTGATCAAGTATAGATAACATGATAGATAGATATATAGATAAATATGGTAAGTGCAGCCCTCTAAGCCCAGTTCTGGGCGCTCACGAGGGTTGATTGATGAGATGGGAGAGAGAGCGGGAGTCCTCAACATGTTAGTCATATCAACCACCAATAACCACATTTGCTTATTTTGTTTATTTCATCTTAATATTTTTTTTGTTCTTTTACTGAAATTATCTATAATCAGGACTATAGTTGGAAGAAAGAAGCTAGCATTGTGACCAATACCCTGGGAGGGGGTTGGCTCAAGGAAGAGTGAGGGGAGCTGAGAGGGGGGATGGATGGATGATTGGGGCTTCACGTCCTTTATTTATGCACTTGGTAGGCTAATTATGACAGGAAGAGGACCGGGCAATGAGGTGAAGGATGACTGAAACAGCCGTCCAACATAGGCCCAGGTGACCCGGCAAGAGCGGGATTCGAACCCTGGACCCAGCGATTCGCAGTCCAGCACGCTACTACTAGATCAACCCTCCCCCTGTTGAGAGGGGGGCAAAGTTGGAAAGCACTCAAGTGTCCTCCGCCAAGCAAGTCCCCATGTATCCCATGTTATAATGAAATTCTCATTTTCCAACTCAAGGGACAACCTTTTAATATCAAGGGGGGCTTGAAGTTTTTCTTAATAAATAATTTATTGCTCGGTTTTGGTTAAATGAATTCTTTTGGCCAGTCTTGAAATAAATAATTTCTGGTGGGGGCATTTCTTAACAAGGTGATGCTTGATTTAGGATTGAATATTCGGTGACTGACTCGCTCAAAATAAATAATTACTGCTGCTGTTATCATGAAATAGATAATTACCCGCTGAGAAAACTCCAAGCCTGGAAAAAAACGGTCTACCCCTTTTAAAAATAAAAACAATAGTGTGTCCGAATGATCTCATTTGACGTGTTGGATTTCTTTGTTTCTATAGATTTATATCAAAGGACGCAGAACATAAAACAATGTTGCTAATTCGAGGAAGGCTTGTCTGCTGGTTAATATGTAAAAACAGTCACCCCCTTAAATGCTAACAATAATGCGTCTGAATGATTTCACTTCAATGTGTTAGATTTCTTTCAAATTCTTTGTTTATATAGATTTCTTTGTTTATAAAGAGATTTATACCAAAGGACACACAATGTAAAACAATGTTGCTAATTGGAGGAAGGCTCGTCTGTTGGCTAATCTGCAGCAAATTATGTTGCCACAACATGAATACAATGTTGTGGTTTTTCCCAATGTCGTGAAATGTTGCCAAAACATCACATCATACAGTGTATATCCTTGACGTTTCCCAAATACGTGCTCAACTTGTGATGTTATTTCTTCCATACAAATAGATAGGCTAAGTGATTTTCACAAACATTGTAACATTGTTGTAACTTTGCAGCAAAGTAGATGTGCTCATTGAAATGTTTGCATCCCAGTATAATTTTTGCTTGCACTGCCATGGTATTTTGCCCTTCATGTCACATTTGCTTGTTCGTTTTTATATTCAATAAAATACACAAGTCAAGTTATGATGTTACACTCAGGATGATATAATGGTTTTCCAAATACAATTTTGACCCCAAATATGACAACAGAATCGGCTTCAATTGTTTAATTATCCAAAAGCAAAAGTCTAAAGTAGTTCATAACATGTATGTATAGCCCCATCATCATGCATGGTGCATATCAATGAGAATCAGCTCCAAAATCAAATCAAAGCTGAGGTTAAAAAAAAAAGCACAAAATGCATTCTAAAAGCAGTTCAATAATACATATGTACAAATCTTTTTACAACCTATGGATTCTAGTTTTTACTACCGTCGTAACTCTTCCCCCCTCCCATCAATTAGGCTTACTAACACTAAATGGCCCAGTACCAAAAAAATTCAGCAACCTGCCATTCCGTGAGCCCTTCTTTTTTTTCTATTTCCGGCCCATGACAAATTAAGTTGATGGGCCCCCAGATTCCCATTGTTGGCATTACTCCATCGACACCTAGGCCCAAGGGCACTTACCTAAACAGGGCCTTCAAATATTGGGTCCCTATAACCAAAAGTCTGATTGAATCATGCAGTGACAAACACGGTCACAAAGATGACACTTCGGTTTTTTTTCACCTGCCCATGAATGAAGTCAGCTGTGGTGTCACATGTTCGTACATTGTATACAACTAGTGAAGCTAACATCAAAACTGTCAATGAAAAAACAGCAATGTATTGTGAATGATGGTGAGGAACATGCATTTATAAATCTTGCAACAGACTTTTCCAGAGCTGCGTGTATTCCAATGAACCTTTTCAAGACATTCTACAGGTTGTTGAACATGACTGCATAAGTAATCGAAAGTTGAGAATTAAGAATGCCACCAAGTAGAATCATCTGGATTTCTTCTACACGTACACATGTATGTGATTTCAAATTTACCTTCAGGTATTCAAGGTTTATGCCAACAGAATGACATAAAACGGCATTAATATTTTCAAGGATCAATCATGAAACATCACAATAAAAGTTTTCATGTGTCCTAAGAATGATTAGTGCACCCCCTGGACTATTCGGCCCCCCTCTCATTCCCAATTAAGCATTGACGAAAAAATGAGTGTGCCGTCTGCAGGATAAAAAAGGATAAGAATCCAGAGATCACATCAAAATTGTGATGTATGTTAAAATATATACAATGGGGTGTGTCCCATTCAATGCAATCCGCTCATGCTTGAGACCCCTTGTTATATTAGTTTACCAAGTTCTCACTGAGGCAATATGTAGTAGAGGTTGTGTAAATCACCTGACACGGAAGACGATCTTTGGCCTAGGACAACTGTTAACTTACGGAGTGTGCCTACAACACTCCCGACATGGACTATTTCATGGAATATTTACTATTTTGATGGACTTTTTTCTATTTTGATGGACTTTCTGGTATTTTGATGAACTCTTTGCTATTTTGATGAACTCTTCAAATTTATTGCAAACAATTTATTTTTTATTATATTATCAGTCGTACAGAAGTATAATACTTGTAGATTGAAAACGACAGAAAATAAACTATTACATACATACATAGTACTAGAAAAGTCTGTTTGGGCACACGCCTGTTACATAGGCATATTAATAGGATTATAGAATATAGATGTCTGTTCATGAACACGCCATTAGGGAACTGTTTAAAATGGATGAGTTTTGTTTTGGGAGAGGTATTGCCACAAATTTTTGTTAATGATTCTGTGCAAATCAATAATAAGAGGCACAGGTGTCTGTTTCAATGAAATGCATTGGAAAAACGTTCGAGTGTTGAGCTTTCAAACAAGAGATCTATGGCATGACTTCCCTTTTGTCTGTAGCCTACTGGGTCTCAATAAATTTTGACTTCTGAACAATTTGTACAAACTTCAATAAAGCAGATAAATGAGCAAGATATTAAAATAGGAAATAAGCTGCATCAACTATGGCTTTATTTCAAAGCATTATACTCCACCAAGACAGTTTTCTATTGTCTTTTGCCATGGTATAACCAACGGATTTGTTAGTTATACCATTGTTGGGGATTAAGTTAGCCTGTTGTACTGTTTTTTTCTGCAAACAACGTATCTAAAAATGACAACAAAGCCACAAAATTCTGTTTAAAATCTTGCAGGAGTCATATATGGAGTATAAGTCGCTTATACAACTCATTTTCGGTGTGTAACTAACATTTCAGGGGTTATTTACACACCTCAAATTTGTTGTATAACCTATACTTACACATCTTGTTTGATATAAAACTGGTCAGATTCATTCAGTCAGCTATTGGCAATATCCTTCATTTGCAGGACAATGAATTAGAGTTGGTTTTGGGAAACTTCTCCAAATTGAAATGAAACAGCAAATGCGTTGTGTAATCTCCCAGGAATTCATCACAGAAGCTGCCAAAGTGTAAATCAGATGATCAGGGGGGTTTCCCTCAACATAAAAACACTTTATATAACCCAGTTAGCAAACCTAAATTCAGGTTCACTAAATGCATGTTTCATATTTGTATTGCTGATGCAGATTACTATTAGGAAGGTGTACTGCGAGGTTTACATAAACTATACCAATGTAAATAATTGATAGTTCCATAATCGAGTAATATCAGCCTACACGATGATAAAATGTGATAATGACAAAGGAAGATCAATATTTAAGTGTCAAATAATGACCATTTATTAATACAGAAATATAATAATATAATGAATATTAAAATTGTACAAAAACCGTGCATTTTCGTCATTCAGTATTGCATTTTTAAAAAGCAATGACTAATCTCAACATAGTGATAATAGTTAATTATGTACATTTAGAAGTACAAAAAACATTTTGATACTGTTAAAGCTGATGGATGACGATAGCAGTGACTTTAATACCTTTTGAGATCATGTCCCTATCCTTGCCATTTTATTCTCGCTGATTCATAAGCAATTTTCCTGGTCATATCCTGTACTGTCAATGCTTTCAAAACAAGTCAGCTACTGAGTCACAGCAAATTAATCATGCAATTGAATATGGCCTGTGGTGAAGTCATTGATGGTGAAAAACAACAGAGTGTAAGTACTGTTCATTCGTCAACTCTAACAATTTCAACATGCAGCAAGAGATCAGCTCGAGTGATATTCCACTTTGATCCAACTTCCTTAAACTACTACAAGCAAAAAACACAAATTGTGCTAATTCGACCACATGTAGAAGGAGAAAGAGACATCTCTCCGCTCATATCCATGTTAATGTCTGAAGGTGGAAAGTAATACCACAAGTGGAGAATGTGAGGTAACATCTTCATCCACTCATGTCCATGTAAATGCCTGAATGTGGCAGATAATACCACAAGTGGAGAACGTGAGGCGACATCTTCATCCACTCATGTCCATGTAAATGCCTGAATGTGGCAGATAATACCACAAGTGGAGAACGTGAGGCGACATCTTCCTCCACTCATGTCCATGTTAATGCCGAATGTGGTAGATTATACCACAAGTGGAGAACGTGAGGTGACATCTTCATCCACTCATATCCATATTACTGCTTGAAGGTGGAAAGTAATACCACAAGTGGAGAACGTGAGGTGACATCTTCATCCACTCATATCCATGTAAATAGCTGAAGGTGGAAGGTAAATTTATATTATTGGAACACTGGCAATCTTATATAATTAAAACACAGATGCTGTATTAATCATAGATGAGAAAGATACAACAATTTCTTTTTATTTCCAGAGTTAATATAAATTTACCTGAAGTTGTTAGTTCATCTGTAAGTGACCTGTTTTCTTGCACATGTACTGAAGTATCTGAAAGAATAAAAAAAAAAGAGGTGACAGTAATTAAAGGCATTACCATAGCTCAAGGGAGGAAGTTACAATTGAGAAATTACAAATCCTTGCAGAAATGCACTAGAATGTTTCTTGTGAGGTCACATCCATGCCGTATTCCCTTTGCCTCATATGTAGCCAGTCAGGTCATATAGTATGCAATACTTCCAATGCTCTTGACCAAAGTCACTGACTGACTAGTTCCACTCTCCACTGAGGTCACAAGTTGCCCCATGATAAATTGACAGTTCTTGCCAATGTATTTGATTTGACATCATTGATGTACACACACAACTGAATGTAGAAAGTTGTCATTCTTTGACTGTCAATTACCAGCATGTCTGACCAATCACAATAAAAGCACAGGGAAATACATCCCTTCAACACTGACACACAACCAACATGACATTGTTACCATTACAATCAAGCAAAAATATGTGATATCTGAACATACTGACCAAGTTTTGTGCTGGAAATGCTCTCAACTGTGTCCCTCTTTTCTGGGATGGGTGGCAAGGGAGGTTTTGCGGAGTTTTCTTGCCCAAAAGAAACCTCTGAGATGCAAAAAGCAACTGATTTAAAATATTGCAATTATAATGAAGCATTAGCAGTCTGTTAAAGTTACTCTGAATGATGATAAGATCTTCGCCAAAACTTTTTCTAATTTTCACATGGTCTTGTGTATCATAATCATACTGACTTGTGTGTAAAATTTCTTTGATGTAGAATGACCCTTTCTCTCTGAAATAGTCATTTAAATGCACTAAATGACCCCTGGATTTATTTCGGGTACGCACGGAAAAAAGCAACAATGTGGCTTGATGCCAACTTTGTGACGTCATCAGCATTGTCAGAATTTGTTAGCTTATAACTATATAGGTATAACAATGGATATTGTGACGTCATTAAAAATGAAAGTGCTGGAGGTGGGAGGCACCATCAAGAAAATGTTAAGGAAATAACTGAATAATTTATGTAATCAAACAACCACTTTCATAAATTAGTCAAAAATATTATTGATCACAAGTTGACATTATTCTACACTTGAAACCACCAATAATAATCAAATAATTTTATCATTCAGGGCAATTTTAAGTAAATGTAAGGATAATTCTATGAAATGATACCATGTCAGACACCAGAGGTAATGAAAATGCAAGTAATTACCAGAAGAAGTTTGATGATCTTTGAGCTGCTTGTTTTCCAAGGCATTGTCCAAATTCAGGACATTTTCCAGTGATTCTGTGAAATTAAGAATATGTTTACTGCAATTTCAAGAAGTATGAGTTTCTGTAATAGGGTAGTAAAACGTAGCAAATGTGGTTGATGTGATTGGTCCAGACACTGAATTGCATAGCATAAACTCATTTGAATACCACTAAAAACGTATCTCAAGGCCAGTGACGTGTCTGGTGATGACAGTCACAGGGCCTGTGCTTACTTGCTAATCTGATCAAATCATAAACTTTACTAGTTACTGAGGCAGAAAATTAAATTTTCACAGCTTGCCATACGTCCAACCTGTGGATTTGAGGACGTTTTATTGCTCACAAACCAATCAGGTGTTCCTAAAATGCTACGTAGATAGTCAGAAAACATGCCAGAGAAACTCATACTAATTGAAATTGCAGTAAATAAGTCATTCAAAAATTCATAACGAAGATATTTAGAACAACATTTAATTATAGCGGCTAAAGAACAGTAATCATCAAGTTGACATCAAGCATCATTTAGTGTCATTTAGTGTGTCTCACACTTCTCAACTCTTTTATTATTAGAGTAGCGCGGGGCATGCAGCCCCCCTTAACTTCGAGGAGCGATTTGACCTACTTTTTGTGGTCGATTATTTGAATGCTTATGCTTTCAGAAAGGGATCACTTAACTCTACTTATAACTAGAGAAACGAATGTCTACCAATTTTAATAAAGGAGTTACGGCCATTTTTGTATAAAAATTAAATGGCCTTCTTACCCCACCCATCGGGCAAGAAGCCCCCCTATTATAATCCTATGGAAATTTTTTTTGAGAGGGCATTCAGCTTGAAAGTTATTTCTTGGGGTTCTTCTATCATTTTTAAGGCATTCTATTCACTTTTTCTGAATTTCAGAATTTTTCTGTTCATACATTTATTTTTTATAATTTTTTGCCCTTTTTCAATTTCGGCCAAAATTTTTTCTATTTCAATTAGCTATTCTATCAAGATTTAAGGTAATGTACACATTATTAAATGGTTCCTGCAGCAGCTTCGAGGCCTCAGTGAAGGGGGCCCCATGCCCCATACCATGTGGGGCCTCTCGCCCCAAACCCACATATTTTAATTTTGCCTCTATATTTTGAGCTAAAATGCAAAAAACATGATCCAAATCATATGTATGTGATGGTCATAAAGTGAAGCAATGCAGATATATCCATTATACTTTTAAAAATTTCCAAAGTTATTTCTGACAACCACTTTCAAAGAATTCATCAAAGTTACAAAAACCATGCACCTTTTTTTGTTTCTTTAATTACGACTATGGTTTGGTGCTGAATGCTTTGAAAATTTGTGACGGCACCTAAAAAGCCTCTAGCTTCAATCCTATCAATAAGAAAAAGCACCAAAAATGTAAGTTTAGAAATAACCCTGGGGGGGCTTCTCACCTAACCCGGCCTTCTTGCCCCGACCCACTCTAAGATATGAAGATGG
>JAPTHN010000278.1:19926-142391 GCA_026936325.1 Platynereis dumerilii | reverse complement strand
TGTAGTGCAATAAAATTGGTAGTTGTGTACCAGCACCTTTGCTATAAGGCCCCATCCTCAAACCTCTCTTTCTACATCTGTATTCATGGACATTAGGGTGCATCAGTTGCCCCAACATCAACCAATCCAGCTGTACCTTGGTCCATAGTTGGGTTTTACCACACAAAATAAGATTACGAAATTTCAGCTTGATCGATGGATATTTAGGGGTGCCTCCGAGAGCATCTTTCTTTTGAGTTTTTCAGGATGAATTACGTTTCCGTAAGATCGCGGTTTGCGCTAATTTGAGTGATATAGAAGATAAAAAAAAACTAATGACATATTTGGATTCTGCAGAAAATTTCCTTCAAAATGAATACCTGGAACCTATGTTTCCGTCAACATTATGGTGATCGTGTACTGCAAGATATGCTTTTACTTCGATTATTATGTACGACGTCACTGATATACACAAGTTTCTGTTTATATGACTGCATGGTACTTATTCTTTGCTTTTCTCTTCATATAAATTATGTTTCATAAATATCAGCAGCGACTCAGTATTCAATTTTATCTCTCAGAGCAATTTCAATTATTCATGATGATCTCAAAAAGTTTTATGACTACGAAAAGAGAAAAAAAACAAGTTTGCTATGCTATGTGGTGATAAGTGACCATAAGTCCCAATTTATTGAAACCTCATGAAAAACTAGCCCTAATACTTTTTGTGGACAAGGAGATGGGTCCATTTACCATGTACATTATGGTTCATCAGCTCTCCAATGAATAAAAAAAAATAGAGCCGGGAAGCCGTACCATGGCTTGAGCTTGTGTTATGGTAGTTAGAGGAACGTAAGTACTACTTTTCTTTCTTTCTATACTTCTGCATTTTAAATGATATTCTCTTTCTTCATTATTAATTTACTGCAATATCTTAAACTTGACCATTCTTAACACGTGCAGGATGATTGGTTTTAATGAATTTAATCTGATTTAATTTATATTTATGAAAATATCCTTTCAAAAGGCCTACCCACCTTTGCCTCTCAAAGACTTTTCTTGAAGGTCACACAGTATGGCATCTAAAACATTTATCACTTATGCAGATCTCACACATTCCTAATATAATGGAATTTAAGTAGAAAGGTTTGTACCCTTCTGCATGAGACTGCAAGTAATCAATACCTTTTTTTAAACGCCATGAAAGTTCAAGTGAAAATGTTAAATAAATATTACATTTATTAAATTGCTTCTATTCTTGCCATGGAATTGTGACTATAGATTAAATCTATGAAATAAATCCTCCTTGGCCCTTGCCATCCATCTAGTGCAGGATATACAGATTATGTATATTGACAGTCTCGGTGAACATAGTCCCTGATATAGGCCTACTCTAAAAAGGTTGGTTTGAAGCTTAATGTGGCCTAAGAAAGTACTTCCAGAAAATATACAATGTGCAGACAATATTTGTATTTCATTAATTTGCAGAATATGAATGGTTGATTACAATATAATGTACAATTGTACATTGACACATCTTCTTGTGCACTATAATATCAGGCAAGTTTTCTCGGTGTTAAAACAGATAATGACTTCTTAATGCATAGCATATCAGTAATGTTGTTTCTTAATTGTCATACAGTCGTAAAACATTAATCAAGATCATTGAATCCTTAAATAATAGAAACAGCTTTGAGAGCCAAAGAGAAATACTGAGTATATTATTACTCATATGTACCAAACATAATAAATAAGAAAGGAACAATTAAAGACAAAGTCTCTTGCAGTCATTTAAATAAAAAATTGTGTATATCAGTTAAGTCGAATAAAATATTCAAAATAAAAACACATCCTGCCCCATGGCATCAACATTATCTCAACGAAAGTATATGTTCCAGGTATTCATTTTGAAGGAAATTTTCAGCAGAATCCAAATACGTCATTATTTTTCTTTTATCTTTTATATTAATTAAGATATCGCAAACCGCGATTCTGCGGAAACGTAACTTTTCCTGAAAAATGTCTTTGGAAATATGCTTCCGGAGGCACCCCTAAATATTATTTGATCTGGCTGATTTTTTAGTATGTTCATCTCTGGCTACCAAGACACAACTTCATGACAAGGTACAGCTACCTATCTCTAATGCCTGGTTCTCACGACGGCGATTTGAGAGCGACGCATCAAGAGAAGTCATTTCTTGGAAAGTTGTGGCGTAGAACGTTGGTTTTGGCACGTTACGTAATCAATTAGTGTCATGTGCGACGCTTAAAGTTAGTAGCCGCGGTGAGTCTTGAGGTGTCCGCGGCGCTGCTTAAGCTTTCTTCGCCGCGTTCCGCCTCTCTTTCCTCAGCGCAGTTCCAAACAGACGCGTCGCACTTTGTTTTGGAATTCGGCGAGGCTGCTTCTACTTCGCCCAATGTTGTTTCCTCTTACGCCGCTGATGGTTGTGAGGCAGCTACGTCTGAAATTGGCGACCTGCGACGCATCAGGAAACCTTCGGCGTACACCCGAGGTAAGATGCGTCGCTGAAAATGACAGCCTCGCCGAAGACTGTAAGGATGCAACGCCGCATTTAGGGACTTGTTACTGCGTAACTTGATGGTTCATCGTCGCACATGCATTCATAAAGCGCCGAGGACATTACAGGCGCGTCGATGCTGACCTTCTTCGTCGTCCTTGCCTTAAGCAGCGACGAAGGTCTCTTAAGCATCGACGAACGTCTGTTGTTGCAGCGCTGCGGCAAAGTGTGTTTCGCTGCTGCAGGAGTCACTTTTGGTCATTATAAAAAGGGACACAGAGGACCTCCTTGCTTCATTTGCTGATTGCCCTTCAATGAGAACACAACTGCCTACTGAACATATGCATGATGGATGAAGAAGAAATTATTGTTGTGGCTGGTGCTGCTGTTGTTGCTATCGGAGCTGTCTATTTGAGACAGAGGAGGAGGAGGGCCAGGAGACAGAAAAGGTGGTGGATTCGCAACTGGTTGCTGCAGAGGGAACAACATGGTCACTTCCATCAACTGCTGCCTGAACTGCAAGTGCGTGACGTGTCCGGCTACTACAACTACACTAGAATGCCCCCTGTCATCTTTGCTGAAATCCTGGAAGCTGTTGGACCACTCATCGCTAAGCAAGACACCAACATGAGGAGGGCTTTGGAACCTGGTCTGAAGTTGGCTATCACCCTGCGGTACATGGCAACAGGAAACAGCTACAAGTCCCTAGCTTATGCTTTCCGTGTGGCACCCAACACCATCTGCAACTTCATCCCTGAGGTCTGCCTTGCCATCGTTCATGCCTTCGAAAGACAGCTGGCACTACCCACACAGCCTGAACGATGGAAGGAGATAGCCAAGGCTTTTGAGACGAAATGGAACTTGCCCAACTGCATTGGAGCTCTGGATGGCAAGCACGTCGCAATCCGATGTCCCAAGGCTGCAGGCTCCTTGTTCTACAACTACAAGGGATTTCACTCCATTGTCCTGATGGCCCTCGTTGATGCCGACTACAAGTTCATCTATGTGCAGGCTGGCTGTCAAGGAAGTGCATCTGATGGCGGCGTCTTCAGGGACACAGTACTTCGACAACTCCTGGACGAGGAAGATCTAGGCCTACCACCTCCAGAACCTCTACCTGGCACAGAAGACAATCCTTTCCCATATTACATCGTGGGTGACGAGGCATTTCCCCTGAAGACATGGCTGCTCAAACCAGTGCCAAGAAAGAACCTTGACATTCCTTCCAGAGTCTACAATTACAGGATTTCAAGAGCCAGGAGAGTGGTGGAGAATGCCTTCGGTCTGCTGTCACACAGGTTCAGATGCTTCCTGACCACCATGCCCCAACGACCTACAAGAGTGACATACATCACAATGGCTGCTTGTGTTCTACACAACATTCTGCGAGACAGAGTAGGCGTCCACCATGCCCGTGACAATGAAGTGATGGACAGAGAAGATCCACAGACACATGACGTCACTGAAGGAGTTTGGAGGGGAGACCGTCAATTAGGAGACCTAGGAGAACCACTTCGACACGGAAATGCCTCCAGAGATGCCAAGGCTGCTCGAGACTACCTACGTGACTGGGTCAACAGTCCGGCAGGAAGTGTCCCTTGGCAGTTGGAGAAAATCTGAAGAAGATGCAGACTATCTATTCAAAACAACAAACCCCAGGCCCTTTTAAGGGCCACCAAATCCTCCCAATTGAGCTGGCCATGTACACATCCTATGTTGACAAAACAAGCCCAAAAATCAATCAATCAATCAATCCCTCCATCCATCCATCTATCTATCTATCTATCTATCTATCTATCTATCTATCTATCTATCTATCTATCTATCTATCTATCTATCCAAGTGCAATCCATGCAAAGTGACGACAACTGCTTTTCTTTTGCTGCAGTGTATATATGTAACGAGCATTGTGTTCCATCTATCAAGCTATCTATCTATCTATCTATCTAGCTATCTATCTAGCTATCTATCAAGCTATCTATCTATCTATCCAAGTGCAATCCCTGCAAAGTGACGACAACTGCTTTTCTTTTGCTGCAGTGTATATATGTAACGAGCATTGTGTTCCATCTATCAAGCTATCTATCTATCTATCTATCTAGCTATCTATCTAGCTATCTATCAAGCTATCTATCTATCTATCCAAGTGCAATCCCTGCAAAGTGACGACAACTGCTTTTCTTTTGCTGCAGTGTATATATGTAACGAGCATTGTGTTCCATCTATCAAGCTATCTATCTATCTATCTATCTAGCTATCTATCTAGCTATCTATCAAGCTATCTATCTATCTATCCAAGTGCAATCCCTGCAAAGTGACGACAACTGCTTTTCTTTTGCTGCAGTGTATATATGTAACGAGCATTGTGTTCCATCTATCAAGCTATCTATCGAGCTATCTATCTAGCTATCTATCTAGCTATCTATCTATCTATCTATCTAGCTAGCTATCTAGCTATCTACCTGCCACTTGCCCTAGACAAGTGAAATTACAAAGTGATGCACTTGTACTAGTGCAACCAACCAACACAAGTTTTAAAAGCAAAGCACTTGTACTAGTGCATTACATTTTAATTAAGAAATTCATGCACTTGTACTAGTGCAATAAAAATATGTTTATACCAAAGAATGCAGCACTTGTACTAGTGCTGCACTTGGTATGTTTTGGGGCAAAGAAAGGGGGAACTAGCACCTTGCTTTTATGAAGGTGATTACTTTTAATGAAGGCCAGGACCGGACTTTTGTTTTGGGGACTTTTTTTTTGGGGGACTTTTTTTTGGGGGATTGTCAACGTTTTTTTTGCTCTTTTTTGGCTCTTTTCGGTCAACACAAGCTCTTTTTTTTTGTCAACATAAGATGTGTACGTGGCCTGCCCTTTTGGGAGGATTTGGTGGCCGAGGTTTTTTGTTGTCTTTGCTGCATCTTCTACTTTCGTGGAGAAAGGAGATTGTCAGTCCAACTGGCCGAAGGGGAAGGCTGGTGCGTCAGCTGGGCGCTCTGTTGACCAAAGCTGGGTCCAGGGTAGCCGTACTTCTCCGGGCTCTCCTGAGCATCCATCATCAGTGTCAGGGAGGATGGGCTGGGCTGCATCATGGTGTAGCTGGGAGTCTGCCTGGATCCTCCTTCCCTGGGCTGGTGGTGGTGGAAGGGATGGCTGCTGGGAGCGTGGTGGTGCTGCTGGTGGTGGGATGGCACATACGTCGAAGAAGGAGGAGGATGAGGAGGAGGTGGCATCTGCAGGCGCTGAGGAGGATGAGGAGGCTGGAAGGTCTGCTCCTGCTGCTGTCTTGAGTGGCGGGTGGTCTCATCATCCCAGTAGAGGGCGGCCTCTGCAATGGTCCTGACCATCTTCCTCCTGATTTCAGGGCTGGCGTGCAATCCCACGTGGTAGAGGTCCTGGCACTTCATCCTCCAGTACTCCTGGTCGGGTGTCAACTCCTGGTGGTCGGGGCACATGTTGCAGCCAGAGCCTTTCAGGATTTTCTTGGCGGAGGACATGGCTTGCATGCTGCCTGCGATGACGTTCATGGCGGAGTGCATGGCTTCTTCTGCTGGGGCCTTCCTCTTGGTTCCCTTGGCAGCGGCTCCAGGCTTTGGTGCTCCAGGGAAGACTTGGGACTGCTGGCTGTCAGGTCTGTCCTGTGCTGGCTGTTCAGGTGGCAGGTCCGGCATGTCATAGGAAGCTGGCAGGGAATCCTCAGGGTTGTAGCTGTCCTCGGAGTCTGAGGCTGCTCTGTCGGCGGACAGTTGAGAGATGGCGGACAGCTCCTTCCCTGGCTTGTGGACGATGGAGTCCTTCAGGAACCGACAGTTGTTCAGGATGTACTGGTCCCTGTCTGTGAGCGTCTCCTTCCTGGCGGCTCCTGAAGCTTCAGGCCTGACGAGTCTGGAGAAGTGAGTGCGGACTGTCTTCCTCCAGTTGAAGATGTCCTGGGAGGTGTACTTGGGTCCCAGCTCCTTGGCTTTTTCTGAGTCCAGCAGCAGCTTCTCGTTCCCCTTGTAGCCTCTGGTGCCCTTCATGTAGAGGACAGGATGCTCTCTGTACCAGTTGATGAGGTCATCTTCTTGGTCAGATGTGATGCCCAGGTTGTTGCGGATGTTTTTCTTGGGGGCCTTCCCTTTGCCCTTCTTGCCCTTGGACTTGGCTTCAGCAGCTGCAGGGGTCTCATCAGCAGAGTCTTCTTCCTCCTCGAAGGTGTCCTCATGGATGGCCACTCTGTCTAGAGCAAGAACAGGCTGGCTCTCTGCTGTTTTCTTGGGAGTCTGCTTCGGAGTCTGAGTCTTCTTCGGAGTCTGCTTCTTTGGAGTCTTCTTTGGAGTCTTCTTTGGAGTAGACTTGGCAGTAGGCTCTGGAAGACCCTTGGGAGCAGACTTGGTGGCAGGCTTGTCAGCAGACTTGGTGGCAGGCTTGTCAGCAGACTTGGTGGCAGGCTTGTCAGCAGACTTGGTGGCAGGCTTGCCTCCTTCATCGTCAAACAATTCAACTGATGAATCTTCGTCTGGGTTGTCTTCTGGCCGGCCCTCGAAGATGGTCTCGCTGACGACAGTGGCTTTGGTGGTTGAAGTGGTGGTCTTCGTCTGGCTGCCAGCTGTAGTGGAGGTGTAGAGCCCAGGTAGAGAGAGGTCTGCCATGGCTGTAGTGAAGAATGTAGTCACTGCAGCATCTGAAGGTACATGGAGAGGAGTTGCAGCTGGAGTTGTAGCTGGAGTTGTCACTGGAGTGCTCCCAGGAGTGTGGCACATGTTGCGAAGGTCTGAGTGGGTATGGTGCTCTAAACTGGCCTCCTCTATATATATGCAGGGTGCGGACCGCCTCTTTCCCCCTCTTTCGCCCCCCCTGCTTCGCTGCTGCTGCCCCAGCCGCTGCGCAAAAAGAGGGTGACACGCAGACAAAGGGTTGATGCTAAAAATAGAACAACGCATGCACTCAGGCGCCACTCTGTCTGCTGCATTGGGGGTCCATAAGACGCGGCGCGCACCCTCTCACGTGCGTCGAACATGTGACTTTCCGCGAGCGTGTCTGAAACATGTGACATGAAGCAAGAGCTTTCTGCTACACTGCTGTTTCTGCGTCGAAGCTCTTCTTTGTGCGCCGCATCTTAAAAAATCTGCGGCGCGCACTGATTTCTTTTTACGCTTCTTCTTGCTTCACCACTTCTTTCCTCGCAAAGATTCAACCGGTTGAATCTTTTTTTCCTGCATCGTCAAATTTCTAGGAATTGCGTAGAAAGACCTCTTAAAACGACGCATGCTGTTCCTGTTGCGCCGTAAAGCCAAAATTGACGGCGAACATGCTCAAATCTTTGCCCTTTCCTGGAAATATAAGAAACGCCGTCACTTAAACCCTCTGTTACGTCTCCGTGAGAACTAGCCATAAGTATGACGAAGCGAGCTACAGATCACAGATTGCTAGCACAGTTAACTGGTGTGAGAACAACAACCTGGTGCTAAATGTTGCAAAAACCAAAGAACTAGTGGTTGACTTTCGAAAAATTCAGAACAGTAAAGCTCCTCTATTTATAGGTGGTCAGGCAGTTGAGCAGGTTTAAAAGCTACAAGTTTCTTGGTACTCACATCTCGCAAGACCTTAAATGGCAGGAAAACTGTACCGATATCATCAAAAAAGCGAGGCAGAGGCTCTACTTTCTTAGATCGCTGAAATCCTTCAAAATCCAGCAGAGTATTCTCATCAACTTTTACCGGGCTACAGTGGAGAGCATCTTGACTCGTTCTATAACTGTGTGGTTTGGCTCAGCAGGGAAAAAGGAAATAAACAAACTGGACTCTGTTGTACGCACTGCACAAAAAATCATTGGTACTGCTTTACCTTCCCTCCAGCCGTTTTTTTTAATGAGAGAGCTAAAAAGAAAACTATATGCATTATAAAAGAGTTCCACCCCGCCAATCATTTGTTTGAGTTTCTTAGATCTGGGCGGAGGTTAAGAACATTCCGTGGTAATAAACGTTTCACAAATAGCTTTTATCCTGTTGCTACACGCATTTTTAACTGTTCTTAACTTATGCCATTTAGTCTGCATGTAAACTGTTTTATGTTTTAATGTTTTTACCATTATTTATTTATTCTAACTTATGACACATATTATTATTTATTATATATATACATTTATTTATCAATTTTACATCGCATAATTACTTAAGATATATATATATACCATTGCCTGTTCTAGTCATCGTAATGTTTTTAATATTGAGTGTATGAGGCAGCAAAATGTTTTCTGGTGTTCATTATATGTATGTATCACTAGCTGAATAAATTACTTACTTAATTACTTACTTTACTATTTTCTATTTTTCATGGGGCGGCTGATGCACCCTAATGGACATGGAATATGAATTCCTCTATTGCCAGTTCTGGATAGTTTGGATGGTACTAGAGAAAGAAGAGAACCATGAAAAGTTCACAAATATATTAGTATTTTACTTGAACAGCACAGACAATATACATTGAACAGGGAGCATCAATTGTATGTTTCATTTGGGCAACATGTACCTGAGGCATTTCTTCTGATGGTTCATCTAAATATACAGTGTATTGGTAATAAGATATTGTGTCCGTCCAAGTAGAAAAAAAGACAAATGCAGAGAGAGTGATGGCCAGTCCCTCAAAAAGCAATGACAAAAAAACTGTATTTGGCAGTGTTGTGTCTAAGTCTGTCTATGGTAGAAACAATTACATCGAAACCTATCAATGTAATAGTAGATAGAATGCAGAGAAGTAGTTGTATGTAACTATGATTCGTTCTAATGCAAGGAAGAAACAATTTCATTTCATGCATGAAAATGATGCATTGTCACTTCTGTATCTTTCTCAGTATTGTTGGATTCACTGCTGAAAGTGTCACCAGGAACCTGACTGTCACTACATTCCTAAAAACAACTGGCTGGACCTTTGGAAAGATGAGTGAGGAGGCAACCTTCTCAATGCAGAAAATTGTCTTCTACCTCAATGGAGATACTGAGGTCCTGGAGAGGGCTGGTCTACTCCATATCAGTGAGTATATGTATTTACAGTGAACCTCTCCATAAGTATATTAATTATTTTAAAAACATTTTAGCCTTCATGCATATGTGTTATATAAAGTTGTTACTGTAGGCCTATCTCAAAAATAATGAAGCCACAGGGCCTGATTTCATTGGGGGTCAAAAACTGTAGGAATGGATGTATGCAACAACTTTATATTGCACTATTGCTTTGAATACATTCCTGTACCAAAGTCCAGAAAATTTCAAGACAATATTACTAACGGTTGTCGAGATAATCTTAAAAGTACATTGAAAAACGTGAATTTTACACTATTTTTGCGTGACATCACATTTTTCTTCACTTGAATTATTTCAGGTATATGAAATTTGACACATCTCATTGTCATTTTCTTTATTTTCCTTTTATCGCTATGTATATTTATGTGCTTGTTTTGACATTATTGAATTCTTCGTGTTCAAAGTTTGACTTCGAAAAATTGAGTCAAATTTGAGACTTCCTGATCTGGGATGTTGTAATTTCCCTTTTGCACATGCCAGTTGAATCGTTTTGCCATCAAGATCTAGTAAAATATCTACTTAGTTGGTTTGGAGCCTTTCATGCTTGTGAAAAATTCATTTCATGAAAAAATTCCGGTGAATGTGAGGGAAGGTGCATGTGTCACACACGTAATGCAAGGAGTACTTTCATGCGGCTATGAAAGCTCTGATTTTAACCTGGATTGGCTTGAAACATAGTAAATCTGAGTAGCATCAATAAACAATGAACTAATACATGTTGGTGACTGATACCTGGCGGTAAAATACAAAAATTACTTTGTCGCACGCGTAACGCTCACAAAAATATTGGTCATATTTCAATTTTTTTCCTGTAACTAATGGAGCCATGACACTAATATTACCTGTTGTGACAATTACCACACTATTTTAGTAGTGTGAAGAGCTGGGGATTTAGCCAGTCTGTCGACAAAAGATAACATAATTAGCTTAGCATAGAGGTAGTCCGGTGATCTCTGCGAACTGTGAGTGGTAGCATGCTTAGAGATCCTATTGATAAGTGTTAAATCAAGACTCAAGACTATGAGAAACAGTTAACACTTTAATAACCAGTTGCCAATAGGCAACTAGGCAACAATAGATTAAAGACAATTATACAAGAGTTTCAACAATTACAACACAGAATGCTCATAAATACCAGTTTCAGCAGGATAACAATCACAGGTCCCGGAACGGGTCAGCAACACTTAAATCACTCAGTTAACTCGGAAAACATCAATCAGTATTATAACTCCTAAACCAAACCATTAATACAATATCATTAATCCAGTTTACCTTTTGAATATTACTATCTACTCTCCCAGAGTAGCCATCATTCTCAACAATCAACCGACAACCGAGAGACAATTAATGTACTTATCTTTTAAAGATGGTCCTACATCAGAGCCTGATCAGCCCGCCGACTCACAGATCTTGCCCAACGCTCTCATCGACACTCCATCCTCCACTAATTGAGAGCTGATCACTTCCCCCTTATAACTGTTGGACTACATCATAGCTGATATACCACGTGATCATCCTCCTTGCCAGAGGAGGAGGTGTCCTTTTACTCTTTTTACAAGGACGCAATGTTGCGGGCACTTTAGCCATTAACCTCCTATTTTTTTCCATGTGCAAGGAGAACTGTAAGCTGATAATTTCTCCAGGAGTCACGTGTACACTTGTAGTCTCAGTGCAACTTTGTGCAACTATAGCAGCTAGGGGTTGGGCTAGAATGATCTAAGAGGAACAAGTACAATTCCTATTAAATTACCCATAATCTGGTTAGATGTAACCACGATTATAACAACTCCCCCTTTTCAGATAGGAATTGTACTTTGTTTGCCGGAAACGGACAGCTCTGACCTCCCTGAATTTAGAAGAAATACCACTCAGTTGTCTCCCAGTTCTCTCAATTCCCCAAAATCTAGAACGGTCGAACTCAAAGAATTAATCGATCAACAGGAAATACTTCAACCATTTAAAAATGATTAAGAATACAATCCACTTCAAACCATAACTATACAATTCATATCATTAAATTCAATTTACCATAATCAATAAAACTTATTGAGTGAATCGTGTCTCAACCAATTGAACTCATGCAAATTGTCACACTAATAAGTGGAAATTTATATAATTACCATTATTTTGTGTGATTAATCACCTGTTCACAACCATCCTAAGTAATCATTAATGAAATTCATATTTCATAATCAATACGCAATCAATAAATTCACATTCAAATAAATTCATAAATCAATTTTCAGCTTAATATGTTACTTATTAATATCAAAAGTTCTTGTAAATCAGCCGCTTAAGAACACAATCAAGAAGGGAGAACACATTCCTAAAGTTCAAGCAACTCGAGTACAATTTTTACAAGTAGTTCCAGGTGATGTGATCGAAGAGAAGTTCATAAGTTCTTGCGATTGATTCGACCGGAAGAAGGGTATCCACTGGTCCATTGTCGAGGTCCAATCGAGTGTCCCATGCAATTTGGATCGATTGATTAAAGTCTATTCGAACCCTGAAATCGATTGAATCAATATTAATGCTTGATCACAGCCTGGCCTTCGATTCAAACCGAGAAGGAGAGGCCCATCTCATCCCAGCTTCCCCTATCGAAGAAACGACGGAGTTGCCCGTGCTCTCACACTTCTTGACCAGATTATTCAACGGAAGATTGGAAATCCCAAGGCGACTTCCAATAAGGAGTGAAGGCGTGAGTGTGGAGTGTGGATGAGGAGCAGATCGGGAGATCCTTTCATCGGAAGTGCGACCAAGCTCTGGAACTCAACCAAACAAATTCATAATTAGTACATTATGCCTCCACACCTTATCAGTGCCATCAATTTAACCACTCCAATCAATTGAGCTGCAAGCCATAGCTCTTTACGATCAACTCAATTTCTAAATATCTCACAACAACCATGCAATATCAACACACAAGACAACCTGCTGAAGTGGATAATAGTATTCTATAAATTCTCTTTTTATTTCTTCAACTGTCAGGATCCTTTCAAGATAAAATATTATCTCTCCTTGGCAGGAAATCACTTCTGCCGAAACATTCACTTTCCTTGGCAGGAATTCCCTTCTGCCGGTTGAAAGCAACCTTAATCTTTATTTTAAGGCAAATAAGGACCAATACTCTTTCTCGAGCAGGTATTCTTCCTCTGCTCAGTGAAAATTTGGAAATTAAACCTCTTTGAATTTCCTGACACGATATCTGTTACTCATAGATATCCTGCCCCCCCTTTCAGCCAATTAATTGCAAATTAATTGTGTTAACTCCTATAACATCAACTGAAAGCTTTAATTATGCTACTTGGCAAATTTATGTCATAAATTTGCCATTTGTTAGGCAGAGAGTCCACGCAGAATTATACTCTGAATTCTGTCATTTCTATCCTTGGACAAATATCTCCTAAATTCTCAACTTTTACACGAGATGGCGTTTACAGTATCCTAAGTTCCTCATTATGCACATGGCACCCTCTCGTGAACATATGATCACTGAAATACAAACAATGAGTTTCAAGCAAGCATCACCTTGCATTGAACTCAATTTTCTTTTACTGTATGAATATCTTATCGTATCGTAATTTGTAAATTGGCAATTCGACTAAGTCAAAGGAAGAATGTGACGAAGAAGATGACGGCAATAATGCCGAATCGCCGATGTACCACGCGTGGCAAAACATTCGGCTCAAAAAGGCAACCTTGTTTTACACTGTCAGTGAAATTGTTCTATGACCAACCTAGTTGGATTTGCAATCATCACATCGGGATCAACACCTAGAGATAGCCAACCTTAATCCTCCTAGATACTTAATGCAATAGTCAATGTATCCCTGATAACAATTCCCTCAAACGTCCAGGCAATTTTTTCTCGAAATCTCGAAATGTCACCAGAATAGTGAGCGTTGATGGACGTTATGTTGGAAAAGGGCACGTACACATTGTCTTAATTGTTCTTGAAAAGTCCTAATAATCTATATATACATTCAAACAAAATATGCTAATGACATGCAAATGAGGTCATCCTGGGTCACAGGCCGTTGTCCATGGATAACTCCCTCCACAGGCCTATCCTTCCCCTGCAGCCTTCACCTGCCCTTCTTTCATCCTTTTCTTCTTCTGATGACGTCATCAATAGCTGTTTCCCTTGCTGTTTAATGCAGTTTGTGTGTAACATCAAACGTAGTTCCCTCTCTCTCCACCAGACCTCCACTATGCAAATGACCTTCTGTCCCAGAAATGTTTCGCCCCAAAAATATTATGCCAGATGGCAGCACTGTCAACATTTCAACTTTTCCATTGTTTTATTTCCTTTGGCCAACAACCAAATAACTCCCTCTTTACAAAAAGGTTACTCTCACTTTACAAAGTCGACCATGCTCTTGACTGTCTCATTTCTAATGTAATACCATCTTAATCTCATAGAAATACTTCACTGACAACTTTTTATCAACATGCCATCAAAATATTCATTCACCTGTTTTTCCCTTATCGCTTTATGTGCTTTCAATGGGCTTTACTAGTATAAACACACTTGAACAAGGTCTCAATTTACCACTAGATTTTCATATGAACTTACTCATATGAATTGTGTGTTATCAAAAAGGGTACTCTAGAGAAGTATTTAAGAAAATGGAATATTTATGGAATTATGATGAGCTCTATTGCTATTATTGTGATTCTATTTAGACTTACCTACAGGCTTACCCACCTGTACTACAACTGGCTAGATATAATCTGGTCTCAGTGTCGAAATGATGATATCAACACCAGATGTCGACACGATGTAGTCTATCTCTTACACATATCTGCCCTACTTTGACAAAAGGCATTGGATGACAAAAGGCATTAATTTTTTTTTTGGTTCAGAATTTTCTATAAACCTAGATCTATATGCATATAAAATTTCTTGGTCATCACATACATATTCGTTGTAGTCAGATTTTAAAAAGGCATTAACTTTACCTAAATGCTTTGACAAAAGGCGTTATCTGACGATAAAAGGTAACTATCAGATGGAGAAAGGCATTATCTGGCCACTATCAGATGACAAAAGGGATTAAATCAGCATTACTATGACAAAAGGCATTATGTTCAGTATTTTTATTACCTGCTATCAATCCAATTACACCTCATGAATCTGTCTACCATGTAAGCCATACAAAAGGAATTTACAAAAAGTCAAATATTTTTACCATTTTGGCACTATTCATGTATTATATCTTGTCATAATAGAAGTTAATGCCTTTTGTCGTCCTTGCTCCATTTTTGAAACTGTGACAAAAGGCATTAACTTCTATTAGAAGTATAAATTCAGCAAAAAACGGCCAAAATAAATATTTCTGGAAAAATTCTGATAAACCTGCCTTAATTTGACAATGCAACATGACACCTATGTTCAATACTCTTTATGGGGTCATACATTGAAAATATAGCAGCGTTTTTGGGCTCTCCTGAAAAGTGGCTATTTTGGAGATAATGCCTTTTGTCAAAGTAGGGCAGATATACTGAAGTTATTAATAGAACACAACTCTCAATGACATAGTAACTTCTCCTACTTGCCTATTCCTGAAGGTCTACTCTACCCCACTTGGAACGCACATTCCATTCCAACCTAGACCGAAGCCTCTGCTGATTCTCGAACTCGTTTCTCTCCAAGATTTAATTTTAAATCATCCTAAATGCTGCTTATGGTATACAATTGATAGATATTATCCACCCCTTTAAAACGTGGCACTAATACCTACTACTTCTTAGATTATGCCCGCGACAGTACAAAAATTTACACACATGTACCTTATTTAATTGTTTATTTAATGGTATTAGTCTCAGACCTTCGCTAATTAGCGCTGCTCTATCATTTAGCTTTTCAACTTAGCACTTCCTAATAATATTAATTTCTAGCGACCAATGTTTACGTTTTGAAATATTTTTTGCTGAGTCATGCGTAGGCGTGGCGAAATTACGTAATAACCATGCTGGATTACATAATACCTAATCAACTTCGCTGTGGTCACTGTGCCGTCTAAGTGCAAATTCCTCGAACTAGGTCAAGTTTGTTTACATTTTGTACCATTTATTTCTAAAAAAAAATCTATAAGAACTAACAGGAAATGACTTCTAATATCCTCTCAATTCTCTAGATACATCCCTGTGGTGTAAAAGATTATGTTCTTAATTTCAACACTCAGATAATTGTGCTGAAAAGATTTTAGGATGAAGGTAATGTGGTTCTTAAAGAGAAAAATACTATGTCTTGTGCATCTTTCAAGATGTGTTCAAGAAAATCATTCCTCCTATAATTAAACAGCCATCTATATTATGATCACAATTAACTTCTCATTACTTAATTTACTTCCATTACTTATTACCATCCCAAAAGTTATGACAACCCTCATAACGACAAGCGATATTATGCCTTACTTTTTAAGCTGAAGAATTCATAGTCAGCTCTTCGGACTAAGATTTCTATGATGCTAGGAAAATGACACCATTCCCAGAAGTTACTTCTTGAACCTCTGTGAGTAATACCGTACTTACTCGATATTCAAATTGTTTTAAAGGAGTACATATGTTTCTGAGGCAAATTTAATTACGTTTTTGGAAAAATATTTCTGAAAAATTATCAAAAATAGTGTGTTTCTCACAATATATTTGGTGTATTGGAATGAAAACTGCCCTGAAGACTCTACACTATTTGCCCTATGTCATCATATAAAGAATTTTGATTTCCTTTGACGATAAATTGACATTTAGTTTAGTTTTCTTTAATAGACATGGAAATAAAAACTTTTAAATATTTGGTACTATTCTGCTATCATCAGTTATTTCCACTGGTTGGAACTCTATGGTAAGTATATTATCTGGAACTTCGACATGTTCTTAACAAAACTGCATGGTCATTTGATAAAAAAATACATTATAAAATTTTGATGGTCATGTCACACTTTGGCTTCATTATTGTTGAGATAGGCCTGTAGTCAAGGTGCACTTGCTGAAATTATTTATGTGTGTAAAACTGTACAAATGGCACAAACACCATGAAAAAATATGTTGCCAAAAATTGTCATTTGGTAAGCAAGTGATGGGTGCACGGCAATAGCATTGTGGCAGCTTTTCCGATTAAGGTTTAAAAGGAATATAAAAAACTATTTTAAAATGATATTGCCCCTCTGCATTTGCCTATTCCACAGCCAATCTTGCCAACTTTCCAAAGTTTCTATTAATGTTCAGTTTACTTGATCTTTCTATATTTCTTGACAAAACCTTTCAAAAGATCATTTCGAAACTAAAAAAATATAATTTGATTAAAAAATGTAT
Organism: Platynereis dumerilii; assembly: GCA_026936325.1. Taxonomy (NCBI): domain Eukaryota; kingdom Metazoa; phylum Annelida; class Polychaeta; order Phyllodocida; family Nereididae; genus Platynereis; species Platynereis dumerilii. The sequence goes on along the minus strand of JAPTHN010000278.1, from coordinate 125,512 downwards.
AATTAAATTGGTTTATCATTACATCATTGCATGAAATGTATTGAGTTTTGCCTTGTAGCATTCTACAGATATACTCGGATATGTAAGAAATAAATAATTACAATTTTTTCAATAATCTCTCAATGAAAAGTCACACATTCACTGTATATGACAAATATATTTTAGCAAAATATGTCTGAAACAATTTATCGTTTTGTCTATTTTTAATTAGGGGAGCTGGCAGAGCTGACACGGCCTGAAACAACTTCAGATGGAAGTTATACAGTTGGGATTGTGTCAGCAGTACTTACTTTTGTCATACTCATACTCATAGCATGGTAAGAAATTTCACATGGTTTTGAAACCGCTCACCATTTTATTGCTTTGCATGTTCTCTCCATGTGAGTGTTAAATGTTGCTGTCAGTGCAAGGTCCAAAAATAAGAAATTTACATTTTGAATTTTCCTCATGTTGTATCTACTTTGTGATATTATACATTTGTGCATATGTTTGTACGTATCATATCGTCAAAGGGGCCCTGAAAAAAGTACAGATTTGCAGCAACACCACAAATCAGGTGACAGAAACCTTTAATATTTGTAAATAATAATTTGTGGCATTGTAAATAGTCATAATGTTCATGTAATAATGGAATGGAATATGATAAAAAACGTATCAAATGTTTATTAACTCATTTCCTAGGGTAATCTGCGAGGTCCTTCAAATTCAGAAGTTATTAAAATCTACAATTTCACTTATTTCAGAGGAAATTTCCTGTCCCCCATTTGCCATATGTCATGCTGATCATGATATCTTTTAAGTTCTGAACTCATATACTGAGATTTTGCTTTTACCAAAAGTAAGTCTGGCAATAAGGCAGATGAGTCAGGTTAGAGTCCTTAGGTTGTTGTTCATAGCGAACCTATTTAGCCTTTGCTTGTCTTTGGGACAGCTAATGGAAAAGTTATGCTTCTCAATTATTTGAACAAATCAGTTAAAAATATAAGTATTTGTCAGGAATGAAATGGAATATAACTTTGAGGACTGAAAGCTGATCAAGTAATACTTTTTGTTATGATCAGATGCTTATTTACTGTAAATTACATGAGAAAAAACATAGTCAGTTTGTAGGATTTGGCCTAAAACATAGAGCTGCACATTTCCATGGGAACAGAAAATTAATTTAAACATTTCTTACAAGTATGATATTTTAAACATAGATAGTAAAACATTTGAATATAGGGCTGTGCAATTTCTATTTAGCTGAGAAAGGTCTACCAATCAAATTGGTCAGAACTTTCTGAACATCCCTCATATATGTACAGTTAATTAAATGCACTCTTTGCACTTCCATAGAATGTGGTAATCTGGCATTTATTCATTTCCAATTTGTCTTTTCTTTTTCAGCCTTGCCATGATGTTCATAAGGCAAAGAGGAAACAGAAACAACACAGAGGATGTAGAAAGGTACATGTAATACACTGTTGTCATTCTATTGTATGACAAAGGAAAAAATATTAAAACATTAAATAATGGTATGAAAAAAATGTATATATTATATATATATAATCTATTTCAACAAATTGCATTTAGAGATTGTATATGAATTATAACACACAGCATTTGAAGGGACTGTATATAATTGACATAGGAAGCTCAACTTCGTAGTGGGGAATTTAACATCCAGATACATGGGCTGTAATAGACATATTGTCAAGCAAAAATTGTTCATATTTATCAATGAAGTTTCTATATTCCAGATTCAGTGATGATTCAGGACGACCCCTTCTTCCTGATGGCGCAACAAGTGTCGAATCAAGTGACAGGTTCTGGCCGTTTCGATTTTATTTCCGTCTTCTTTCAAAAGCAATGCCCTTTAAAAATTCTAATGAAAAAGAGCAGGCTTTAAGATCTTGGTCAGAAATTACTGCCAAACTCTCCACTTTCGGACTTACACAAAATTAATTTTAATTTCAGCCTATCTTATGCAAAATTTTGTCAGAAATTCAAATTTGAAGAAAAAAATGCACCCACTCTTTTATTTTGGAAGCTACACCCCTATTTGTAAAGCCTCCTCAGTGGTAGATCAGCAGCGCAGGGCTCAGTATCCATCCAACCTTTCCTTGTGCAATTGCTGCGTCAATGACGCAGCACGCTCTGGAGACTTTAATATTGGGCGCAGCACATTCTTACTGGCACCAATGTTTCAGAAATTTAATTTCCTACATTTTGAGCTAAGTTTTGGCTCTGTACGATCATTCTTTCTATGTTAAAAGTGCGTCCGAAGCGGTGTCCGAAGGTTTGTTTAGGCCTACATGTTATGTTTCCTTTCATTTCTTCATAAATCGGGCTAATAAAAATATTTCAAGTATTCAACATGTTTTCTAAAGACAAAAGGTAGATGCTTGTATTTTTTTTAGATTTTTTAAAGTCACAAATCACCCCAAAACCATGTCCTAAAGATTCTGTTATTTTACCCAAGCAAAGATGGCGTTGGCCCAGACCTGTGTTTCCAGACCTACCTCAGTGGGGCGTGTCAGATACCCCAAAATATTATAAATTTGGCTGTTGGTCAATGGCTTCAGCAATAAAGTTTCTCTAATACCACTTATAAATATCCTTGAACTCTAAGATGGGCCATCCATCAAAAACTACGATGACTACAAGGGTATCAATAATTTCTTGAAATGACAAAAATGGTTTGGTGCTAAGTCGCGGTTTACTATATTTCGGTTAATTTTCAATATACACATATAATTTTTATACCATTATTCTCAGCAGGAAATAAGCTTCAATTTGATAAGTTTAACCCAAAACAAGGAATTTGCTACTTTCAGAAATAAAATTCTAAATAACTTGCATTTTTTTATTTAGGCAGATATCAAAAAATTAACCCTCAACTTGTGTTAATATAACTATCTGGGCATAACGAGTTTGACTTTCAGACCTGAATGACAGAAATTGACGAAATGCAAGTTATTTAGAAAAATGGCATAATTTTTTCACACATCCTGAAGTGAAAAACAGAAGTTTCATGTTTTGTGTGTGTGATCCTCAATATGCAAAGCAAGGACATTTTTATGTAATCTATTGCGTTCGTCTGGTCCTTCTAAACACTTTGATATGTAATTCATGTCCATAAGTATCTCAGGTCATATTGAAAAAAATAAAATAAAATAGGAACCTCATGCCATTTTTATAAATTGTTTTTACTTTTGTCACTTGAATTTATTCCCATATTTTGGTCCCAGAGCAGCATGCATTGGTGAAATTATTAAAGCTGGGTGACATTTTAAACTTTGGACAATAGGCAATGTCATGGTACCTTCAATTAATATGAATCCTTGATATATTTCAAGAAAGAGGCAGTCAAACTCTGATGTCTGGAAATTTTGTCACCAAAAATTAGCATTTTTCGCATGTTTTTTTCATGTAAATGGTGAGATAGCGACTTCGGATCATTATGAAGACACTTAAAAAGGTCACCAACAGAAAGAGAACAATTTTTTACGCAAGATAGAATATATTTTAGAATCTCTGATACGTTTTTTGTTGCATCAAGAATTTTTTCACACTTGTGGCAGTAACTCCTGACTAAGATCTTGAAGCCTGTCATAGGTGTTTTCCTTTCATAGTCTTTGTTGTGTTAGCGACAGCAGATTTAGATAAAACAATCTCGGTTTATACATGCTTATTATCAAGGTATAACACTCAACAGGAACTCCTCGTTATTAGTTATCTGCTCGAAGCCCAAGGTCATCTTTGACTCTGCGGGTAATGAATGGATTTTCTTGGACTTGAATGTAAGAACATTTTGTTTTCTCTTTGAAGTTTTGTTGGCTCTAATATGGTCATAATATTTTTGTATAGAATCGCAATGTTTTAATCCAGTTTATTGAATATGACAGTTATGTGAGACTCACATTGTGATTGACCATGGTGTGTTAATTGGTGGCAAAATCCACTAAACTTAAAATATTAGCACCAAAACAACTCTTAATGTGAAAACATTGTCAGTATGCCAGAATCAAGAACGTGTGGTAGGCGTCACCCTTTGGTCTTTGAGGCCATTATCTCAACCTTTTCGGCGAATCAGAGAAGCTCAAAGAATTGAGTGAATTCAATGAAGGCCACTGAGGTTTAAGTCAGCAATGGAATGTGATTTCTATTACTATCGGTGGCGAGGTAGAGTGTCTGGAGGAAATTGAATGTCAATTAATTTAGAATGAATTTTACAGATGATGCACAATATCAGTTTTATGCACCTGGATGTTGGTGGCTCCAATTTCAGCTCTTGCAGCATTCATGTTGTGGTGTTGGTTTTATTATGTCTGTTGTCTACAAACTTAGCTCCTCTTCTTTGGAGTGCTTGGATCTTATTCATGTCGCACTTCTGGTTCGGGTGCCAGGCTGAGCAGGCATATTTGAGGTTTGGATGTACAATTGTGTTGAATGCCGTCTCTTTTGTTTTCTTGCTTGTTATCTTGATGTTCCTATGAAACATTCCTAGCTTGTAATCTTGTTGATGAGGTAATCCTATCGCAGATCCCCTTGGACAGTATCTCCCAGATAATCAGTTTTGTTTAAATTTTGTAGTTTACATCCACGGAGGACATATCTTTTTGGATACACATCACAAGTCACTAAACTTTATGTTCTAATGCTCTTCTTATGCATGTAATCAATCCTAATGAATTATACGAATAATTAAAACAGTCATAACTACGTTATTATCTGTTTGGTCCTGGTTTGGTTACTAGTAAAATGGCAACCATTTGATTTATGTACAGGATTTTCTCTGTCAAATGAAAGAATAATTTAACCACTATATTTCCGCACATGAGAAGTCCTGCAGGTCCATAGTCTGGCTTTTTGACAGTTTAAACAATTAAATGCTATGTCGAGAATAATGAAGACAAAGTTCGATTATGACCACAGAAATTTTGATATGTATTGAAGGCATATGGTGGATATTTAGAATCTATTTTGAAGAAATTCTGCTCAGGAAAGATCGTGAGTATCGAGCCACCTTAAAACCAGTAAAGGATATTTACTCAGCTTATTGGATTTTTCAAGCTGCATTGAATATTAAAAGGTTATTCGAAAATAGCAATGAAATATAATTATAACCCTGCGGTGTGGCTTTATTTTTATGGTCCTTAAACGAGTGTTTTCAACTTTTTTGTTGTGAAAAAAACCCATAAATGGTATACAACGGAACCTGACTGCCATTATCTGCTTCTTAATCATTTTTGTTGACAAATGCTGACCTTTTTTGTAAAAATAAGGTTTCCTGTGTCATCTTACTTAATCATGAACATTAAATAATATCTAGTAATTTAAATTTCAAAAGAACAATGTAATAGCTTTTTAATTTTCAACAGTATGACATCCCCCTAGTGGCCCATGTTATTGCCATCCGTAACAGTGCCACAGCGTGGCAGCACTGTTGCAACTGTACATGACTTCCTATTTGATCAAAACTTTGGCTTGGAGAAAGCACATTTCAGAAAAAGTCCGTTCATATATAATCAAATTGCTGCCATCTATAAAAAACCCACTAATAGTCTGGGGTACAACCAGGAAAAAGGTGCATATTTAAAAAGTTTTTGCCCCGATTTTTATATAAAGAAATTTGGTGTCGTTGGATAGGTAACAAGTTGAGCTTTCAGAATCTGCTAGGTTTAGCTCTGAGACCATTCGCATAAGGTTGCTATGGCAACCAAAACATAATAAAAGTGGTTATTTTAGTATTTCATCAATATTTTGCAAAATATCGAATAACAGGACAAGTTTTATTGCTACATTCACCAAATTTTGGAAATATTTTCAGATTTGGGAGTTTTTTATGACTACTTGGTTGTTTTGACAATAAATTTTAGAAACCTTTCATTTTTGGGTGATGTTAACCTTCAAATACCCCTTTTTCCACTATGTGCTATATTTCAAACTTTGCAGTACAACCATATATCATTATATATTCAATTTTTGTTGTGCATTAGAATGCCCTTGAAGTGGGCTACACATTAGCCATATAATAGCCAAGCCAAGCCTTTGCATTTCTGTTGCCATGGCAACATCACATTATAATTCAAAATGCAAAATGTCCAACTCGTAAACATGAAATGTGACAGAACTCAAAGACTAGGGCGTCTATCCTCATGAAATTTGGCAAATGTATGTAATTATTAATTGTCCATCAGGTAATATAACATTCTGATAAATTTCTTTTTAAAATGTTCTATTTTTAGGTGAATTAAATCCATAAATACCCCTTTTTCAACAATTTACTATATTTCCAACACTGCCGATCAAACAGATTGTGATTTTATAATAAATTTTTCGTTGTGCATTAGGATGCCCTGAGACAAGGCTGAAAATCTGATATATAATGGCCGAGCCAAGCTGTTGCATTTCTGTTGTCAAGGCAACATAACATTATAATTCAGAATTCAAAAGGTCCAACTCTAAAGTACAAAATGTGACATAACAAGAAGACCAGTGTATATATCCTCATGAAATTTGGCAAAAGTGTGTAACAATGAATAGTCCTTCCATGGATACAACATTCAGGTGACTGTAATTTAAAAAACTTTCTATTTTGTGGTAAATATTACCCATAGATACCCTTTTTGAAATAACATTTTATATTTCAAACCCTGTTGTTCAGCTGTTGTATCATATATATGTCAAATCTCTTTGGAGATACACATTGCTCTGAAAGTGGGCTATATATTTGACAAAAAAATTGGTTGAGCGAAGAAATTGCATTTCTGTTGCCATGGCAACAAAACTATATATTTGGAATTTCAAACTATAAAGCATCAAATATGGCATAACTCCAAGGCTGGTTCATGGATCTTCATGGGATTTGGCAAGTATATGTAAACATTTATAATTCAATAGTTGATACACATTTTCTATAACTGTCACCTGAAAACATTCCATTATTGTATGAATTAGACCCGAAAATAAAATGTTTTATAATGACATCTGGCATTGCAAACTCTTCCAATCAACCATATTTCATATTATATCATTTTTGTATTCAGAATCTGAATGCCTGAAAGTTGGCTATGAATTTGACATAATATATAAGAGTCGAGCAAAGCCAGTATGTTGCCATAGCAACCAAATGTATTTCAAAATAAAACAATTGTTGTTGAACAGCAGCTTGCCATAACTCTAAGACTTCTGCAAATATTCACTTGAAATTTGGCATGTATATAATAAACCATTACTTGTAAAGCTAACAAATCAGTTAACTAAACATTTAGATAACTGTCATTAGCAAAAAAATTCTATTTTTGGGTGAATGAGACACATAAATACCATAAGTATAAACAATGTGGCAGAGGCCTGGGTCCTCATACTAATGTCCAGTCCATATTGCAGAACCATTCCCGATAACCTGGTAACTGCTTCCATGTTCTGATAGCTGCTTCCATGTTCTGGTAACTGCTTCCATGTTTTACAGAGATTTCAGATTTTTGGCATAATTTATTAAAATTATGTTAATTGTGCTTGGGTTTTACCAGAACAGCTTGCTGTATGTGCCTATTTCATTATGCTTGAACTTCTGACTTTGTAGGCTGTGTCTGAAGGACATGTAAGTGATTTTCAAATTGATCTCTAAAATCGATAAGATAGCATTCTATTAGTCCTGGCCAAGTTGCATTAATCTGACTTTTGCTTTTGAAAACGTTTTCACAATTAAGTTTGGTTCAGATGTTGAAGCCAGATCCGTATTTGTCTAGCCGGATCCGTATGCATGGAGGGGGTGGGTCACACTACTCACCTCCAATGTATGCCCAGAGGGTCACAAGCTAAAAGCGGTTGCAACAAGTTGAAACAAATACAAGAGCTCTCAATAACCAAGGAAACACAATCTTATAAGGAAGCTTCTTATTTGGACCTTCTCATTACAGTCCAGGATAACCAATTCCACACTAAATTATATGACAAAAGGGATGACTTCAACTTCAAGATTGTCAGCTATCCATATCCTGTTGCATCTAATATTCCAGAAAAGCCAGCTTATGGCGTCTATGCTTCTCACATCATCAGTTTTGCCAGGGCTTGTGATCATTACAGTGATTTCTCAGTGAGGCACATTTCATTAGGCCTATGTGATTCTCTCCTCAGGCAGGGAAAAAAATATAGGTCTCATGCAAACAACTTTGCAGCGTTTCAAAAAAATACGAAACTTTTTTTATAAATACGCAAAGTCAATCGAAGAGATTGAAGAAGAAATTCCTCTTCCGGTGATGGCATGTTACACTCGTTTTGTGACATTCAGGTCCATATATCGAGAAGCTCTAGTTCTTCGATTTCCATTTCATGGTCTTGTGTGGGAGGAGATGGAAGGTTTGGCATCCTTAAAGGCCTTAACATCACATGTGAGTCTAAGTCTCACACTTCCTTTCACCTGACTCTGGTTTGTTTTGGTTTACCTCCTCTGGCCTTTGCCAGGTCAGGTTCTGGGATTCTGAACACTTTGTAGTGCACCAGACCATTTGTTATCTTTTCTCTTGTAATTTTATATGTAATACAACTTACACCTCCGGGACCACTGTACTTCTTATTGAAAATCCAAATGACAAGGTCATGCATATCTAGGAGTCTTGAGTGTGGGGGAGCTGGACAAATGCATTGGGAGCACAAGAGTGGTAATTGGGATTCATGCAATTTTGGGGAGGGCGAGGCGGAGGGGCGTGCACGTACATTTTTTTGCTGTACGTTTTAATATATTACACTTTTTTCTCTGGTGCACCTGACAGATTGGGTGGCACATGCCCCCTCTTTGTTATGCCGCTGTTGAGTTACATGTTAACAAGTCTGAATGGTTCAGGGAAGAAGTATGTCCACCAAACCAGCTTTGAACCAAGATGCAGTGCTGACTACTCTCTGCAATCATCTTTCCGTACCAAACTAACTATTGCTCTACAAGTGATATCATCTGTGACTTGAGCTGGATAATGACATCAAAGAAAGCCATTGGAAATGGCTGAAAGCTTTGGTGAGCAAATATTTCACTCCCAATAGACTAAAATTACCTAAAATAAAAAAATAGGCAAGTTGAACTATGGAGTTTGTATACAGTGCACCTGGATTGCCCATAAAAGTATAGGCGTTTATTTTGAAATATATAAGTTGCCATGGCAACAGACTGGCTTTGCTTGACTCTTGAATGTCAAATTACAGCCAACTTTCAATCATTCTGATTCTGAAAACAAATTTGATATGATATGAAGTATGGTTGTTTGGAAGAGTTTGTAATGTCTTATCAGACTTATTAGGTCATTTTAAAACATTTTATTTTTTTGGTATAATTCACCCCGAATTGGAATGTTTTCATGTGACAGTTATAGAAATTTTGTGTAAACTGTTGAATTATTCATTTTTACAAATTCTTGCCAAATCTCATGATGATCCATGAATCAGCCTTGGAGTTATGCCATATTTGATGCTTTAAAATTGTTTGTAGTTTTGAATTTTCAAATATATTGCTTTGCTGCCATGGCAACAGAAATGCAATTTCTTCGCTCAACCAATATATGTCAAATATATAGCCCACTTTCAGGGCAATGTGTATCTCAAAATATTGCAATATCTCAAAATAGATTTGATATATATATGATACAATAGCTGAACAACAGGGTTTGAAATACAAAATGTTGTTTCAAAAAGGGTATCTATAGGTAAAATTTACCCCAAAATAGAATTTTTTGAATGACAGTCACCTGAATGTTGTATCCAAGGAAGGACTATTTGTTTTTACACACTTTTGCCAAACTTCATGAGGATATATACACTGGTCTTCTTGTTAAGTCACATTTTCTACTTCAAGTTGGACCTTTTGAATTCTGAATTATAATGTTATGTTGCCTTGGCAACAGAAATGCAACAGCTTGGCTTGACCATTATATATCAGATTTTCAGCCTTGTCTCAGGGTATCCTAATGCACAATAAAAATTTGATATGAAATCAAAATTTATTCGTCGGCAGTGTTGGAAATATAGTAAATTGTGGAGAAAAGGGGTATTTATGGGTTTAATTCACCTAAAAATGGAACATTTTAAAAAGAAAGTTATCAGAATGTTATATTACCTGATGGACAATTAATAATTACATACATTTGCCAAATTTCATGAGGATGGACGCCCTAGTCTTTGAATTATGTCACATTTCATGCTCTCAAGTTGGGCATTTTGAATTTTGAATTATAATGTTATGTTGCCGTGGCAACAGAAATGCAAAGGCTTGATTTGGCTATTATATGGTAAATGCGTAGCCCACTACCAGGGCATTCTAATGCACAACAAAAATTGAATATATAATGATATGTGGTTGAACAGCAAAGTTTGAGATGTAGCACATAGTGGAAAAAGGGGTATTTGAAGGTTAACTTCACCCAAAAATGAAAGGTTTTTAAAATTTATTGTCGAAACAACCAAGTACTCATAAAAAACTCCCATAACTGAAAATATTTTCAAAATTTGGTGAATGTAGCATTAAAACTTGTCCTGTTATTCAATATTTTGCAAAATATTGATGAAATACTAAAATAACCACTTTTATTATGTTTTGGTTGCCATAGCAACCTTATGCGAATGGTCTCAGAGCGACACCAGCAGATTCTGAAAGCTCAACTTGTTACCTGTCCAATGACACCAAATTTCTTTATATAAAAATTGAGGGCAAACTTTTTCCCAATTTGGGATGTGGACCCCAGACTATAAGACCTGTGTATGTAGTCATCGTGGATCAAACCAATGCGAAGTATAACCTTTAAGCATCTTTGATATTTGATGAACTGCCTCCACAGTTTCAATGTGAGTTGGCAAAATATTCTGTGTTGACATGGCCATAGGACAATATCTTACCTTCTCTTGTAAATTAATTTGCTCCAAGTCTCCCATTTAACAATATATTTAGGAGATGTTCGAAGTAATATATCTATAGTCCACAAACAATTCCATGCTGATAAATGGATGCTCAAATGTTTCAATTATCATTTTTTTTGCAGAAAGTCCCTGTCACATATTCTTATGTTCTGATAATGTTTCAAGAGGCCCTGTTACAAAATAACAGGCTGAATTATCTTGTTTGGCATTGACCATTTGTTGTTATAGCCTGTTTCGCACCTCCGGTCAACAGTCCGCCCTTAGAATGTGATTGCCACATCAATAGGTTGTGTCACCATGATAACTGTTTAAATCATAATATGTATGCTATCCTGATTTCAGGGGCTCCTCACAAACTTCCCTGGGAGAAGATCCAAATATCAGGTAAAAAAGTTCGCTATGTATTGACATCAAATATTTCATACAATTTTTCGAAACTTCAAATTATCAAATTTAGCTAAATTCAGGAATTGCTTCGAATAACTTTTGAAAGTAGTCAGGTAGCCAAACTTGATTTTTTACCCAAACCCTGCACCAGCGGATAACGTTTTTTTCTCAATGGATTTGGGGTCCTTAGACCCTCCATAAAACATACATGGCGGGTAACGAGAGAGTGTCCTTGAGCATTTTGATAAAATGGCCGAATTCAAAATGGCCTCCCAACAGGCATCGGTCAGCCCAACTTTCTTAATTGTGGGCCTAGAAAGATGTGCAATACCGTAATATGGGGTGAATTGGGACAGAATTGGCCATTTTTCTGTCATACCACCAACAAAAATAAACTCAGAAATCAAAATATGGTGTCAAATTGTGTCCCAGCACAAGGTCTAAGTATCCCCAAAAGCTTGAAATGATATCTTACATTTCCAATGCTCAAGGCCCAAAAAACCACTGTCCCAATTCACCCCATAGTTTGGGGTGAATCGGGACCCTCCTTTATTTTCACAATCAAGGCTTCATAGCTTCTTTAAGCCATTGGTACTGGTGAAAAAATGTTAGCAAACATGTTCAAAATTCCAAAAATGTATTTTCAGGAAAATCTGAAATCAATTTAATTGACAATATACAAATTTTAGAAAATCTGTTAAATGACAGAAAACTATCAAAAACTGTACTTTTTTGATAATTTTGCTAGTGACTTTTAATTCTGGACTAAATCCACTATATCTGATGCCAAGTTCAATAATATTCATTTAAAAGCCATGCTAGAACATTCAAGTGAAAATCAGTAGGGGTATTTTTGTTGATTCTGAAATTTTGTCAATACCCTGGATCTGAACCCATGACCAAACATACATAATCTAATGTCTTGTGTAAATATCTTGTCCCCCAACTGGTGAAAACTAGGTTATAAACATTTCCTGTAAAATTGGTGGCTGTAGAATTTTTATTTTTTACAGTTCATGCAAAGTTTTGACCACCTTTTTTAATTCACTTTCCGCAGTTACAAGTTTAAAGGGCTGCAGCCAGGGCCTGCTCCAGCCAATTGTGCGCCCCAGGCAGCATCGTGCTAATGTGCCCCTCCCCCCCCCCCCCCGGATGCAGAGCAAGGAGGGGGTGCAGAGCAAGGAGGGGCGCAGAGCATGGAGGGGCATATAGCAAAGAAGGGGGGTGCAGAGCAAATAGGGGCGAATAGCAAGAAGGGGGTGCAGAGCAAGGAGGAAGCAGAGAGCAAGAAGGAGGCGCAGAGCAAGGAGGGGGCACAGGGCGAGGAGGGGGTGCAGAGCAAGGAGGGGCGCATGGCAAGAAGGGGGTGCTGACAAATAGGGGCGCAGAGCAAGGAGGAGGTGGAGAGCACCTTTTTTAATTCACTTTCCGCAGTTACAAGTTTAAAGGGCTGCAGCCAGGGCCGGCTCCAGCCAATTGTGCGCCCCAGGCAGCATCGTGCTAATGCGCCCCTCCCCCCCCCCCCGGATGCAGAGCAAGGAGGGGGTGCAGAGCAAGGAGGGGGCGCAGAGCATGGAGGGGCATATAGCAAAGAAGGGGGATGCAGAGCAAATAGGGGCGAATAGCAAGAAGGGGGTGCAGAGCAAGGAGGAAGCAGAGAGCAAGAAGGAGGCGCAGAGCAAGGAGGGGGCACAGGGCGAGGAGGGGGCGCAGAGCAAGGAGGGGCGCATGGCAAGAAGGGGGTGCTGAGCAAGTAGGGGCGCAGAGCAAGGAGGAGGTGGAGAGCATGGAGGGGGCGGAGAGCGACGAGGGGGCGCAGAGCAAGAAGGGGGCGCAAAAGTAGGGCGTGCGAGCAAGGAGGGGTGTAGAGCAACGAGGAGGGAGAATAAGAAGGGGGCACTGGGCAAGGAGGGGACGCAGGGCAAGGAGGGGGCACAGAGCAAGGAGGGGGTGCAGAGCAAGGCGGGGCGCTTTCAAGAAGGGGTGCAGAGCAAGTAAGGGGCGCATAGCAAGAAGGGGGCTCAAAGTAGGGGGTGCAGAGCTAGGAGTGGGCACAGAGCAATGAGGGGGGCCCAGAGAAAGAAGGGGGCGCAAAAGTAGGGGGTGATGAGCAATGAGGGGGCGCAGAGCAAGGAGGGGTACATAGCAAGAAGGGGGCGCAACTAGGGCGCAGAACAAGAGGGGCGCAGAACAAGGAGGAGGCAGAGAGCAAGGAGGGGTGCAGAGAAATGTGGGGGCGCAGAGCAAGAAGGGGGTGCAAAAGTAGGGGGTGGAGAGCAAGGAGGGGCACATGGCAAGGAGGGAGCGCAGAGCAAAGAGGGCGCATAGCAAGAAGGGGCGCAGAGCAAAGAGGAGGCGGAGAGCAGGAGAGGTGCAGAACAAGGAGGGGGTGCAGAGCAAGAAGGGGATGCAGAAGTAGGCAGTGGAGAGCAAGGAGGGGGCGCTTAGCAAGGAGGGGGCGCAGAGCAAGGAGGGGGCACAGGGCAAGGAGGGGGCGCAGAGCAAGGAGGGGCACATAGCAAGAAGGGGGCGCAGAGAAAGTAGGGGGCGCAGAGCAAGGAGGGGGTGCAGAGAAAGTAGGGGGCAAAAGAATAAGAAGAAATTAATAGATAAAATAGCCAGGAAAGTCAAATTTTAATCAAAGAAGGCATCACAGTACTTTTGAACTCTACACAACTGCATGACTTATTGCAAATATTCAAGTCTTATTAATTTTCTTGAATAAATACCATTAAATTTTCTCTCACCTTTCATTTTACACATGTGTTAAATGCTATGCCAAGAAAAGTGAGTGCATGTGGTTACATGTGTACATGCTCCTTGCTTTGCGCCCCCTCTTTGCTCTGCGCTCTAGGCGACCGCCTAATGGTAGAGCCGGCCCTGGCTGCAGCTCCCCTCTGCCTGCAGTTAGAAATATAATATAAAACTACACAGGAATATGCGCTGATGTGTCTACTATACATATGCAAAAAATGAATTTCCTGGGTTAAGGGAAAGTTGTTGTTTTTTGAAGAAACAACATGCTTCCCTGTTCTGTCCCGATTCACCCCAGTGTCCCGATTCACCCCATGTTACGGTACCTCTATTTCAGGTAAAATAGACATGGGGTACTCATTTTTTGGGTTTTTAGATGGTTAAGACCGACCTATTGGATATTATGTGGTAAAATACCATTTCTATCCCTCGGTTAGATTTTTTTAATGCAAGTGCATGTCAAATTTCTTTTGACACTTGTATATTTCTGTAAGATTTATTTTCAGTGGATTATAAAGTGTTGTTGTTCTGGATAACGCTGATGCATTTAAGGTTAAAATCACTAACATGTGATTTGAGATGGAATTGGCGTACAGACATAGTCATGATGATGGCTGACACAATTTGCATTCTTTGACTTGCAAATGGCTGTTTCAGTTCATACAGACTTCAATCTGTCAAGGCAAAATGCCCAACAGAATCATAAACATAAAATACATGGGTATGCTATGCATTAGGAAGTACATATTAAACTAAATTGAAATAATGGTTGTTCATACCAGATCAGATATCACAACTTCACCCAAGTGTAAATGTTATTAAGAATGACATAAGAATAACAATAGTGAAAGGAACTTTGACTTTAAACTTGTAACAGAACATGCAGTTAGTAAAATCATAAAATTGCTATCTAGTAAAAGGCATCTGGTTTTGACGAAATCCCCATAAGTTTCATAAAAAAGACAGGTATTATTCTTTGTAAACCCATAACTCATATAATTAATTTATGCTTACAACAATGCACATTTCCAGATAACTTGAAAAGAGCCAACATTATCCCTCTCTACAAGAAAAAAGACAAGCTTGACAAAGATGACTATAGATCTATAAACTTATTAACAACACTGTCAAAAAATATTTGAAAAAATAATATCAAATCAAATATATGAATACATCGAGCCACAATTGCACAAGTACTCTTCAGGCTTTAGAAAAGGCTATGGATGTCAAGACATCCTAATTAGAATGACAGAAGATTGGCGCCAAGCAATCAATAATGGTCAGAAAGTAGGAATCATAGCTATTGACTTGTCCAAAGAGAGCCTTTGGATTTTGTATAAATGCCTGTAATTTGATAAAACCATGTCTTGTTGATAGACAACAAAAGGTCAAAATAGGCGATACTTTCTCGGAATGGCTATCAAGTATAAGGGGTGTCCCATAAGGGTCTATTCTAGGTCCACTGTCGTTTAATATTTTTATTAATGATGTTCTGTACTTTAATATGAACTTAAAAATCTATAACTATGCTGATGACAATACATTACGCTATGTTAGCAAAGATACCAATGA
This sequence comes from Platynereis dumerilii, assembly GCA_026936325.1. NCBI lineage: Eukaryota > Metazoa > Annelida > Polychaeta > Phyllodocida > Nereididae > Platynereis > Platynereis dumerilii. The sequence goes on along the minus strand of JAPTHN010000278.1, from coordinate 109,912 downwards.
AATTAAGATAAAACTAGAGGAAGATTGCTTAAAAGCTGTTGAATGGTTTCAGTCTAACAACATGAAGCAAATGCAGATAAATATCAACTAATGATTATAAATGAAAATGCTGATAACTTGCAAGTACAAATAAATGGGAACCTGATTAAATCACAATTGAGTGTAAGTATACTTGGCATTGAAATTGATCATAAACTAAATTTCCACCTGCAAATTGATACTCTATGTAATCAGGCAGGGAAGCAAATAAATGCACTCAAGAGAATAAATCATTATCTAGACAAAAAATTTAAAACTATATTGTTTAATAGTTATGTTAGCAGTAATTTCAAGTATTGCCCACTAATGCGGCTATTCTCTGGTAAAACAAGCCTCGAAAATGTTAGAAAAAAACAATAAAAGAGCTTTACACTTCGTTTCAAATGACAGGTATGCATCTTATGAAGAATTATGTCGAAGTGAAGCCCAACTCAGTATGAACAAGAGGTGCATTAAAACAGTTGCTATCCAAATATTTAAGATAAAAAGACAGACCTGCCCTTCTTATGTCACAGAGCTGTTTAATCAAAGAACCCTGCATTATGATGTTAGGGATAATGATCAATTCAAACTTCCAAAATTTTATAGTATATACTGTAACATATGGTAGAATAAGCATCAGGTATTATTGACCTAAATTATGGAATCAAATTCCGACAGAAATTAAACAAAGTAACTCAATAAAATCCTTTAAATATGCAGTCACAAGCTGGCTGAGCAGCCTAGAACTTAATAATCTACACTTAGCAATTCATGTTTCTCTGAGAGCTCTGCATGAGGTAGCAACACATGAGGTGACAAGGTGTGAGGTCACTGTGATGTCTTAATGACATCCTCCAGCATGACATCACCATGTGAGTTTCTTATGATATCACAGTGAGTGCTATGCAGACTCAAATGTTGACTGGGTACATATTTATATATTTGTATATAGTTTCCTAATTGTCTTTATGTTAAACACTGATTTTAAGTCGTTCAGAAGTTTCATGCTTGGTTGTCTGTAAGTTGTTATACACTTTTTATCGACTGTCCTGATTGATAAAATCTTACTACTACTACTACTACTAAAAATTCACATTTCCAATAAGTCATCAAGAAAAGAACTGCTGAGACGAAGAAATAAATTGTTCCTGATTTTTCTCATGCACCTAAAAACAGGACTATCCTTTGTGTTGGACCTCCTTTGGACTTAATATGTCAATGTAAGTGATTTTGCTTTTGCCAAATCTGCCGATCCGTTGAATTTTCTGTCACTGCAAACCAGAATATTTGATCCACAAAACTGAGAAAAGAAGTAGAAGTTGGAAATGGCTTTGCAACAAATCAAGGAAAATGCAATGAAAGGAATGACTATTAGGCTGGAGGAGTGCAAGAGCAACTGGACATAATAACAGTCCATCTCAGTGCAGCAGATTCGTGGTACCACTAACCATTTCATTCCGGCTTCTTCGGGAATTGGGCAAATTAAGAGAGTTAATGAGAGAATATCTGCCCCTTATTTTTTCACAGAAAGCCCTAATGGTACCCTAAATATAAACAATGAATATTAAGAGGGGAGTCTGGAGATTACAACAACATATTTTTCTGTCAGACACATAAGAAGGGAGCTCCCGTGGCTTGAAAACAACAATCATGGGTATGAAGAAGTCCCAAATGATGTTAAATATCTTCTCTAGAACCCATACCCCACTCCGAACAATCTCTCTCTACCAGCCAATGGGAAGGGGTATCACTATTTTTATGACAAGATTTTTGGTATGAAGAAATCATGCAGTTCAAACAGCAGTAACCTATGGCTGCAACAGTTGATAAAATAATTTTTGAATCAAAGTATCATAGTCCACAACCAAACTTCTTGGCATTGATATTTCATTTCTTGATATTGTTGGGAGTGTCTGGGACTGCTTTTGCTGGTCAGATGGGCCACTGCGGTGACTCAATAACAGCTATTCCATGATGGAAAACTGTTCCATACAGCAGGTGGGATCTGCGTCAAAATCATCTACTATGAAAATAAAAATTTTGCTAAGAATATCATCAAATTTATTTGGAACTTTTCCTCCAACATGAACCAGCAACATCCTCTGACACTGTCGTCTGATCCCAATAATGGTTGCTTTCTTGCCTGGAGCAATAATTCCTCAGATGCCATAAAAAAGCAATCATATTATTTATAATCACCGGACTCTCCTAGAGCTGTGTCTTCCTCCTTTTCAAAATTGAGTCCTTCTGTGAACAAATAATGGAGCAATAGCTGTTGCTACAAGAACTACCAAATCCTGGAGTCACAAAGCTAATTTTAAAAAGTTAAGGAAGGTAACCATCTCATTCTTCTACCTCTAAGTTCAAAGTACAATTCTTTCAATTGGACGAAGTCCCATTTCTTGTGGTGTTGCACTTGCTCGTTCTCCATGAGGATCTTATGCCTTTCTTACAGGTGATTTCATTACCATGCGATTCTGGTCATTCACAGTTGCCTGTGAGGAATCAATGCAATGTATATACTCACTACGTTTGATATATTAGCTGTGTGACGTTCTGTTGTTTCTAAACCAATCAGATGAAGCAAAAATGCTATGTAGTTAGTGTGTAAAGATTCTTAGAATCGCGTACTAATGAAATTGCCTGTAACACTGCTCTAATATGCCAGAAACATCCTGCATGGGAATCTCCCTATCTGCCCAATCACTGAAGAATCTGGAATAATATCATTTGTGGTACCATGAATGTGTTGCATGGAGACTTGCTGCCTGGACTAATAACATGTCCAGTTGCTCTTGCACTTCTCCGGAGTCTGGCCTAATAGTCATTCCTTTCATCGCTCTTTTCCTTGATTTGTTGCAAAGCCATTTCCAACTTCAACTTCCTTTTTCAGTTTCGATTTTCAAATATGCGGGTTTGCAATGACCGAAAATGCAATGGATCGGTAGACTTGGCGAAAACAAAAATCCTAACATTGACTTATTAAGTCAAAAGGAGGTCCAACACAAAGGATAGTCCTGTTTTTAGGCGCATGAGAAAAATCAACAACAGTTGATATCTTCATATCAGCAGTTTTTTTCTTGATGACATAATTGGAAATACAAATTTATGGTATCTGATCTGGTATAAAGAACCAAATTATTTCAATTTAATTTATGTCAAGTATGTTCTCATGCCGACCATAATCATGTATTTTATATTTATGATTACATTGGGCCTTTTGCCTTGACAGATTGTAGTCTGTATGAACTGAAACAGCCATTGGCAAGTCATAGAATGCAAATTGTGTCAGCCACTATCGTGACTATTCTGTAGGCCAATTCCATCTCAAACCACATGTTAGTCATTTTAACCTTAAATGCATCAGCGTTATCCAGAATAACAACACTTGATAATCCAATGAAAATGTATCTTACAGAAATATACAAGTGTTAAAAGAAATTTGACCTGCACTTGCATTAAAAAACCTACAAATTTGTAAAACTATGACTTACATCGAAAATGATAGTAAATTCGAGGGATGAAAATGGTATTTTTCCACCTAGTGTCCAATAGGTTGGTCTTAACCATATGAAAACCTGAAAAAAATGAGTTCTCCATGTCTATTTTACCTGAAACAGAGGTATTGCAAATCTTTCTAGGCCTAAAATTAAGAAATTTAGGCTGACCGATGCCTGTTTTGGCGGCCAATTTGAATTCGGCCATTTATCAAAATGCTCAAGGATACGCTCTCGTTACCCGCCATATATGTTTTATGGAGGGTCTAAGGACGCTAAATCAATTGAGAAGAAACTTTATCCTTCAGTGCAGGGTATAACCCTCTGGCTACCTGACTAAAGGGAGTTGTCGGTTGAGGGTCCTTTTTGTTTTGTTTTCTATTTAATCATACCAATGACGTCCAAAAAGCACATGTTCGAGAAAAAGCCAGATTTCATTAAATAATTTTTTTGTCAACTGTATAACACCAAGCAGAACTGTTTAGGTAATCGTTGTTGACTGGTTATAAGAGCCATACAAAAACCTTCTTTGATATTGAATTAAATGGTTTCAAAGTTGCCTGGTGAGTTTGCAACATTCTTCTGTGTTGATATGGTCTTAGGAGAACTTGAAATCTCCCACCTCATATTCTATTGTCTACAGGGCATTACAATGAGGTTGTGTTTCCTCTCAGAAAAAGTCATATCCAAATACCGTTGCTCTTGGACATCCAATCATAGAGAAATGACAATTTCCATGTCTCTTGATCTCGGAATCACACATTTTTAGAGGCTATAGACCTGGCAGTAAAGTTGTCTGTTTCTTGAAATGACAGTGTGATTTTTTTAATTAAAATGCATTATTGGGGTGACAGAAATAATAGCTCATACACTGTAAAATCGGAGGCACTGATTCCGCTCAATTGATTGAGTGAGATGGTTGCACAAGTTGATTAAGCTAACATAGATTAATGTTTTAAGCTGAGATAACTCAAAATACCGAGCTGAGATAGCTCAAAATACTAATAGTCAGGGAGCCAAGCCCTGAAATTTGGGATTTCTGTTCGCAGCGATCCACACCTCTTCAAATTTGGTCCTGTCGGAAAGGAAATTTTCTGAAGTTTTTCAGGGCAGCCATGGTTTTGTCAATTTCTTGGACCGGAGACCTTTTTTTTAGGTTTCCATGGCAACAAGTCTACTTTTGTCATAGAAAGAAAATCAAAACTTATCTTAGTGTACCACAGTTGCTGGAGAAGCCAGCCTTTCATTAATGAGTGATATGGTGCCTTTTATTGGTCTCAACAATTTACAGATGAAACATTGTTTTTACAGATGTTCCTTGTTACCGTGGCAACACTTTTGTACAAAATCTCACAGTTTTTGTCAATTTGCATGCCTATTTGCTTTTGCAGAGCCACAATTTAAAAGCTAAACTAAAAAAATTATAACTATCTGAAATCTGGTTGGATAACTCTTTCCATCAGTGGGTGTAGCAATATCAGATTTTGTTTCAGTGTGTTGCTATGGCAACTGATTTGAAATTATCAAAAAATCAATTTCAGACGTTCAAAATTTTCAAATGGCTGTTGCTCAAACAGCAAGAAATGTAGCCAAATGATATTTTAGGGGTAGGTTAACCTCACTTTACATTTTTAGAAAAACATCCCTTTGTCTCATTTGGTTGCCATGGATACCGCCAAAACAGGTAAACATCCTTGATAAAGTGATTTTCATTCAATATGAAGAATACAATGTCAATTACATCTGAAAAGAATGACATATTGACAGGAAGTGTTCAACCTCAAATAAGACACTTAAAAGAACTGATTTAAAGCATTAAATTGGAAATATGTTGCCATAGTAACCCCAATAAACATGTTTCAGGTGGTAATACAACAGAAATGTGTTTTGTGGTGTATCTCTGAGCCTATTTAAGCTACAACTTTAAGTAAAGCATCAATTCTGACATTTCTGAGGCCAAGGAATCCAATTTTGATATTAAATTTGGCTAATTTGCATATTTCTCCAAATATGGAAGCAGAAAAAATTATTTTACACCATTGGTAGGTGTCACTTTTGGTGAAACAGGACTGCTGTTGTTTCTCTCTTCACACTTATGGAATCATTTTCAACTGAAATTCAATTATATATTCTGTGTTATGATTCAACATAATTTGGGATAGACAATTTTACGCAATTTCTCATTTTCCTGGTAATGAATAAATGCACAATGTATACCTATGCAGCACTTCTATTTATAGTGTTTTTGTATTTCTGCATTAATTTCCCGAGAGAGACCCACTGACGCATTCAAAGAATATAACTGATGTCTACTATTCATTCAAATATAATAAACAAAAAAATATAGGTATATATGGTTATATAACTATTATGTTTATTACAGTATACCATGTGCACTGTACACACTGCACAATACTCTTGAATAAAAGTTATGTACAAACAAGACTAAGCATTATATATGTTAATACAAAGTAAATCACAATAAGGTCTCAAACTTTATGTCTAAGAAAGGGCTAAATTCTTCTCATCACACAAATTAGAAAAATTTAATTTAAAAAATTTGATTTGTCACATCTTAATTTAAAGTCATCAACATACATTTGGCTATGCTGAAGTTTCTTTTTGACAAAATCGGCACTGAAAAATCTATTGAGCAACAAAGCTATAAATATTCATTTTGAGACACACAATGGCTCAACATGACCCATCTATGTAAGACAGATCATAATACCTTCTTTTAAACAATCAGCTTATTTAGCTTAATATCCTTCCAGGGTTCTCAAATGTCAAAAATGCAATTAATAGCTGTTTTCCAGGTCAATTGTCGACAAATAAATTACAAGTCATCCTCATCAGAACTATCGTCATCTGAGCTGTTAATTTCCTTTAGGTTTTCACAGGTTGTTTCATGTGCTGCACAGCGGCAAGCTTCCATGCATGGGAAACCTTGTCGTTTGCATGAGCACGAATAGCGACATTTCCCTTTTTGGCATCCACAGCAAACCAGTTCCTTCAGGTCCTTCGGCATTGCTGGTAAATTGGCTAGGATTGGTGTCATAGTGCCATTAATGATCTTCCAACCATGACTTTCATCATCTTCGGTGACTGATACTGTGATGTGTTGTTTTCTAGCACTTTTCCATATATTTGCTTGCAGTTGGCTTCTTCTCAAATGTAGCAACAGGCTGTCTTCCGTGGGAGGGAGGTTAGAGGAACTTTTCTGTAGAAAGAGATGCTTGCGAAGCAGGTTCACAGAGGTTATGTTCCCCGGGGCTTTGTGGTCATACACTTTGATCAAGATCGGTGCCATCGTGGTCTCCATGAATGCAGCTAAGTTCACTCTGTCATCTCCCAATTCTGATAGCTTTTTGACTAGTTCTTGGTCATCTTTCACTGCTTTAAAGAAGCTCAATTTGCCTTTGCTCGCAAAAAAGCTGGTTGAATCACATCCACTAAGGCTGTGCAAACCTGGAAGAGCTTTGCAAAGGTTCACTCCAAGTTTACGCACCATATCATGAATCGGTACAAACCTTCGAGAAGCTGAGGTTCCAGTGAGGAACCACAAGTGCTTGAGTTTCAGAGCTGCAAAATGGTAGGTACACAGCACTAAGGTTTTCCACACAGTGCAATAAAATGGAAACATCAGCTCCACCTTGTGAAAAATCATGTCAATACAGTCATTGACTTAAGCCTTGAGATTTTTAAAAGGCCTGTATCTTCCAAGGCAGGAATTGGACCCCCATAGGCATAATACTATTGCATTCTGCTGAGTTTCAATGTTCTAAAATCAGTCTTGCCTAATAGGTCCGTTTCCTGCTTTGCTCGAAAATCTCACATAAAGATTCCACAGTTGTTGTGATGTATATTTGGTCTCATGATTTTTTTCCCATTGCACAGACAGGAAGTCTCAGTGGCAGAGTGGATAGCACACTGGCTTTCTAATAGTGAGTCCCAGGGTTCGATTCCAACACATGGCAATGTTTTTCCCCCACTAATTTCAAATGAGAATTTGATTAGCACTTGACAGTGTTCTGTGTTATTTTTTACTGGTCTGCAACTGGAAAAATACATTTTACTTGTCATGATGCAAGTCACAATTAAAGATTCCACAATGTTATGATGCTGACTGGTGTCATGATTTTTTCCCATTTCAATGTGGTATGTCTCTGTGGCAGAGTGGTTAGCACGCTCGCCTAATAATTTTGAGGTCCAGGGTTAGATTCCACTGCATGGTAATGCTTGAGTACTAAATTTAGATACTGATAGGGAGCCATCTGGTGATAGACATGCAGCAAAGTTGCCAAGCAAATGGAACTCAATTAGCATTGAAACTCCCACTGCATCTTTCTATGTGCACAGTACTTCAACATCAGTGTCTGGTGATGAAACAACCAGTGTTTTGTGTGACTTGGCAGCATGGAAGGCATGAAGGAGAAGGATTGTATCAGCTTCAGGATGATTGTTCTCCAAAGCGGGAACTGCAGTCTTTCCGGCATCATTAACCTTGATGCAAGTGTTGTTCCGAGCAAGGTACAAAGTTTGCCTTTCCGTAAGATCAACTATCAAGCTCAAATAGTTGCAAAGCCATTCAATGAGGTTTCTCTTATTTTGGTCACTTGCAAGAAAGCGCTTTCGCTGGTTGGGAAGAGGTGTGTCATTATTCTTAATGAAGATTAGTAGAGGAGGACTTGAAGTGCCTGTCATCTTGATGGAATGGTTTTGATAAGGATCGAAGACCAGGTCAATGCGATCCACGTTTCTGTGAAGTTGACCGACATACTGCAACATTCTTTCTGCCATGTCAACAAAGGTGGTCAAAGTTGCCTCAGAGAAAAAAGAGTGTATCAAGGCCATTCCATCAACAATGTAACATGAAACTTGTGCTGCTGGCGATAATGATGCTGTTGTTGGTACGTTGTCCTCCAAGATTTTCATCAATGATGATTTTGTGCCTTTTCTTAAAGACCCATCAGCATGGGCAATTGCATCGGGCACCTCCGACAAATTGTGGCTGAAAATGTGTTCCAGGCTCACTGATCTACTATTGGCAATGACCAGAAGACGTGTCATGATGGTTTGGTTGTCCACAGGCTTTATCTTATTGGAGCTGTTGGGTTTTAAGTTAGATGATCCGAAAGATTGAAGTTTATTTCTTGGAATAGGAGCTGCCACAGGCTTTTCATTTGATTGAATTCTTTGCTGAATGAACAGTTCAAGTTGTTCTTGGCCTTTTCTTTCGCATCCCAGTACGTCATTGGCCACATCCTGCGAAGCAATTATGCCAGAACAAATGTTAATCAGGTCAGGTGTTTTGGCTTCAAATGGATCCTGAAACGGCCCTTCATTTCCAAACAAATCAATCACATTCTGAATGCATCTTTCATCAAGTCGTACTCTTGGAGCAGTTGCCTCTTTATGGTTTGCTTCATTGGTACTCATTGCACAGAGATCTTTGATTTCACTGGTTACTTTGGCACGAAAAGGCGCAGCCACAAACCACCTAGAAGAATTTCAGACACTTATTATAAGATATCAATTGCAAGATACACTACTCATAATATGTTAAAAGTTTATATTGTCTTGGCCGGTCTCTTAACATTTCTTAAAATGACAATTTTTAGAAAATTGTACAAATCTTAGGAACTTTAAAACATCCTTGAAATGGAATAATAATTTTTTGTGAGCATATATGTTAAGACTCATGGAGAATGAATAATTATTATGAACCTTTCAGTGGCCTCTTTGTTTAAGCTGATGCCTGATATGCCTCCTCTGGTCTTCAAGTCTTTGTTAATGGAGGTTTCAATTCCCATGTCTGACCATATCTGTTGTAAGGAGGAAATAGAAGTAATGGAATCATGCTTGATACTTGACATGATAGTGTACTTAAATTGAAGAGGATATGAATGAACTACCAGTCAGTGTTCTGTTACCAAGACTTTCTTGATAAGTAATACCTGTTCATTTTGGACTAACATTTCATTAAAATAAAGCAGTTAATGATGGCAGCTCAGATCCTTAAGTTTGATGTCACTTAGATCAGCACGGCTGCTATAATTCAGGTACTTTTAATAACCATGCAGTTCAATCTATATTTTGTAGTAAGCAGGAATAGCATTATAACTCCCAAGTGAAAGCAAAACTTACAGAGGAAAAGTTGCTCTCTGTTCGTCTTATGCCGAAGTTGCCTTTCCTGAACTCTTCATATACCGTTGGTGCAGTCATTGGCAGTTGCATCATGTCCAGATAGTGCAATGTTCCAGCTCGGGCATAGTTGTGATGGTTGAAGATGAAGAAATATGGTAACATTTCTCGTAATGTTTCAAGGTGGAGTTGCCAGTTGGATTCTCTTGAAGCTCTGATGAATCTGAGCATTATCCCAACGAGTTTCAGATACTGATTGAAGTATATGAAGGTCTTGAAATCTGAATGATCATCTTCAAACCGTTTCATTGTATCCTGTATTGTAGACGCTCCCAAGACATTACTTAGCTGGGTTTCAGTGATACTTGATTTGTGATATTCTGTCAGTATTTCTTGAACTCTAGACCTCTCTGTTTCACTCAGACTTTCGTCATTCAGCCACAAACTAAACATTATAACAAAACAACCCAAGTCAGGGTCACTGAGTAACAATATCACGAGCTGTTGTGTGAATTAATATCACTCTAGCCCGCAGGGCGAGAGTGATATTAATTCACACAACAGCGAGTGATATTGTACGAAGTGCCCTGACGCGTGGTTGTTTTGTTTTTATCACCTGGTTTTACCTCAAATTTTCAGTTGCAAAGAGGGACTATTTTCTGCCATTACAAAAAATGTGACGTCACCATGGAGCAACAATGGACATGACGTCACAATCCCATTATTCTGGCCCTTGTTTGGTTTGTGACATCATCAGGCAGCTGAAATGCTGGTGATGTCATATCCATTGTTAAAAAATATCGCCCTTGAAGGGTGGTATTTTTTACAATATCATAGGCCCTGATATTTTGACTGTAAACAGTGATATTCACAGCCAACCAGGTGATAATTTCCATTTCATCCGCCATAATGCCTCTGCAAGCACCTTATGAGCCCTGATGCATCGGTACAAATTCTTGCCTTGCATGATGTTTTTCACTGTGTTTAGCCCATACATGTTTGACTCAATAAGGATATCCTCTACCCCACTTCCTCTGTAACACTTGCCAATTATTGCTAGAAATACCATCAAAGTATGCATGCCACCAAGTATGAAAACTACATCTTTCAGTTCTGGTTTTGACCACTGTAGTTCTTTAGCTCTTCCGTATATACCTTGATCGAGAGTGATTGTGGGGTTAGGTTCCCCAAGGTCCCTTATAATGTTAACTGCAATCATCAGTACATTGTAGATGGCATCGTAGGACACTGGGTTGTAGGGCTCTAAGCTGCAATAGCCGATTTTAGTGACAGGTGTGAGAAATCTTGGTGTTAGTGTTGCATTCCATGCACTCCATCCTGGAATACTCTGCTTGGTTGGTTCTGGGCTGATGTCCAATTCAAACAATTTAGAAGGAAGCAATCTCGCCATTAGATAACACATGTCCAATGTGCTTGCTCTGTCCTGCTCAGTGCTTCTTACGCCTTCAGAAAACCACTCTTGAGGAATTGGTCTTAACAGTTTTGCTAGATTTGGTTTAGATTTAGGCATAGCTGCACTAAGTGGTTCTTGGCGTTGTTCAGCCTTCAGCATTCTGTGTCGGGATGGAGTCTTCATGTCATCTAGTATTCGGCTATCATCATCTGGTATTCCAGTTTGAGGATGTTGATAGATCACCATGCTTGTTGCATTTGTTGTGAATTTTCCGTCAAGGGTGGCTTCCTGCATATTAAAATTGTCCAAGGCAATGTGACAGAAGCCATTGTCCCTTTCAATATTGGATGGGATTTTATTCTTATTGGATTCTGCAAAAGAAGTCTCGTATCTACGCAATGTGTCATAGCTCACTGTGTGTCCAAAACGATTCAGCATTGTAATGACATCTTTGCTCCTTGTCATGTTGTGTAGAGCAACTGCAAGGCCCACATGCTTTGTAGTTTTGATCTTCCCCTTGCTGATTTTAAAAAGTAGATCTTGGGCGATTGATACTACTTTCTTATGTACCTCATCAGTTGTTTCCCTGTCCTCCCTTGTTTCTTCAGAACCCTCCAGCAGACATTTCAGAAATGGTAACAAGAATCGGGAATGATATCATCAGAATAAGCATCATTAGTTGCTATTGCATCCAATAAATCTTGACGTATGGCAGTAGCAGCGTGAAATATCTCCCTTGCATCTCTCCCGTCCTCAAAGCCACTGTCATGAATTCAGCAATTCTGTTAAATTTGAATCCTCCTGTTCTGGTGATTTCAACAAAAGGTCTTCAACAGTCAGATTGCTATGATATACTAGTTCAGGTTCATTAAATTTTCTTCTTAAGAACTTGATTTTGTTGCCAAAAGCTGCTATTAACCGATTCTTAAGCGATCTTTTCTGAAAAGGAATTTGAATGTCTGGCTGAAGAAGATACTGCCCGAATTTATGTGTCAGTGTACTGATTTCGAAAATCACACCATTTTCTAACTCTGTGGTTATATCCTTCAAAAAGATATTAAAGGCTTTTTGAACCTCTGTTTCTCGTGGAGTGGTTTTGCAAGTAATGTTGGTGGGGCTTGTATAACTCTTGTAGCACTTATCATGAACCTTAAACTTCTCAATGAGATTCTGCTCAGTTTTCCAATTCCTAGTCTCCAATTCTCCCACTGTCCTCGCAGTTTCAAACAGTTTTGTTGCATAAACCTCAGAAATTGCCTTAGGTAATCGCTCGTCTTTTTTTCGCTGTTGGCAGCAAATGACACATTTGTCAGATTCATCCATGATTTCAAAATGGACCTAAAAAGAAACAAGTTTGCACTACATAAGGGAAACAGCCTAAACAACTAACCAACCTATAAACTCCAAAAGGGCAGTTTGATTTATGTCAAGGTGCATTTTATGTGACCTGCAGGGGTGACAAAAATGTTGCACTTATGAATTACAAAAGAGTGCAATATAATATTATCTATAAATAACTCTTGGTCTAGGGGGTTCAGCCATGAGCTTAAATCTAACAGAAAGCAGGATGGCCAAGTTATCTCTATTTCTCCGTAATTGAGGTAAATTGAACATCATTATACACTCTAAGAACAGAAAGCACTCCGAAGTGCATAAAATGGTACATCAGCCCCTCACAAATAGGATACCCCAGTCAGGTTCCTAAAAATACCCAAAGACAAGGTGTTTTCAAAATGCCCTACCAAATGGTTCTTTGGAGAACTTGAATGGGGTAGTTCAGAGCACTTTGTATAGAAATGTCCCAGACCTTATGCTAACTCAAATGGTTCTTCAGTCTGCCCATGAATTGGACCAGATTTTTTAAAAAGAATTCCTGTCTATGTAGGCAATTTATTACGTTCATTTGAATCATTTCACTGATTTGTGATAACACGGCCATGTCCAGTGAGTGAAGAGGTCTGGATGGACCTCGAAAGCTCTTCAGCTAATAACTATGTTGGGAGGATACGTCAAAAATCACTAGAACCTCTGAAGTACCTTTTATGGCTTTGGAATGCCTTCTTAACCACCAGAGTACCTTTCATGCTAGAGTGGTTATTTGTATGCATGTTGGAATACCCAACACACATTTCTGAATACCCTTTGGGTGTTTTTAGGGAATCAAAGTACCGTTTTGTCTTAGAGTGTATAGAGAAATACCATGAAGACTTACCCAAGGGCCCTAATTCGGCCTACTGTGGCTAATGCATAAGTTTCGTAATCACATGGTGAGTCAGTCTGAAATGGAAACAAGTTTTTAGTAATGTAAATAAATGGTCCTATTTAAGTTTATATTGACTTCTACTATGAAATGTATTTGAGACAATGATTGGTTTTATAGGCTTATTAAAAGTGGTCTCAGTACAGAAGAGGTCTTCGGGAGAGGTTTCACTAGGGTAATGTTCTTTGAGTCGGACACCTGAATTTGTTGACATTTTAAAAATGTGGAATCCTGCTTGGCCTATGGGTTGTAGATCATCAACCAAGGCCTCAAATTAAACGTTTTAACTAACTCTAATAGTATGTTTATGTTAGCACAGTAAGAACAATGAATATTAGGTGAATTCCTTGAAATAAAAAAAGGAAGTGGGGCATCCTTGAGTCGGACAGTTGTGTCCTCAAAATAAGACATTTAATATAAAAGTACATCAGTACTTTTTCAGTTCTATGAAAAAGCCAATATAATAATATAGCACAAAGTAGTTTGACCTTCTCCAAAACTAAAAGCTTTACAAATTGAACTTGAATCAGTACCATGGGACAGCAAAGGATCCTTCAAATCTGAAAAAAATTTGCTAAAATACCCAATTTTGTGACAAAAATTAACAGAAACACGGGGTTTTAACCCATGTTTAGAGCCATGAAATGCACACCTAAAATTTTCATATCATGCTGATACTTCTGGAATGGATAAAAGACGTAATGGGCTACATATTGATACCAAATATACAGATGTAGGAGCCCTCAATTAGCCAGTACAGCCCCACTGAAAGTGTCCGACTCAAGGTTACCCCCACTAAGTGTCCGACTCAAAGAATCTTACCCTATACATATAAGCCTACAATAAGTTCATATAACAAATTTCTACCACTCAAGCTATATTTGGGTATGCCAAACCACTTACTGTCTAATCCTTTTAGTATCCTGAACTTCAAATCTGGCGCTTCTCATCAATTGTGGAAAGTGCAGCTCTTCAAAAAATGTATATTGCCATCATTGTGTCAAATAATGACATTGTGACGTCACTAGTGACATCATAATGGCATTAACTAATTGATAAACTGACCACTAGCCAGTTTTAGCTGCCCTAGCCATTTTCTGGTTCAGGCTGAAGCCAGTTGATTAATTACTTAAGCCTGATTCAGGAGCCAATTTCTATCAATGTAGTGAACCAATTCAGGAGGAATCCTGGACATCAATTCAGCAACCTTTGATTGCCCACATTTGATAGAAACTTCACTGAATGGTTATTTTGTAATTCTCACATGTAACAGATAGATAGCCCTTCTGTCTTCCTGATCGCGCTTGTAAAATCAAAGGGGTATAGATATAGATTTGTATTCCATGTCAATCCATTTAATTTTTTCTTTTCAGATTACAATTTAAACTTTGAATAGTTTTATTAGACATCGATAGACCTGCCTTCCGTAGCTTAGTAATGGAAAAGAATAATACAAAGCTTGTGGTAATCATCTATCAAGATAATGTACGTATATGGCAAATCAGCCAAATTTCAATATCGAAAGTGGAATCCTTGAACTCAAAGTTTTGTTTTTCACACTTAGCCCTTATGAAAGTATACTAATTTTGGTTGCTATAGCAACATAGCTAAAATAAGAATCATCATAAGGTAAGCATTTTGGGCCTTAGAGTGATTAAAGATCACAGTGATAACATACTGCAGTTTAAAATATCTCCAAGTTTCAGAAAAGAAATTGCAACAGTTTCTCACAAAAATGACCCATTAAAGTGTTATTAGAACACATTCTCTGCTTCCATATATGGACAGATATGCAAATTAGCCAAATTTTAATATCAAAATTGGACTCCTTGGCCTCGGAAATGTCAGAATTGATGCTTTACTTAAAGTTGTAGCTTAAATAGTACCTATGGAATAGATTTATTTTTTTAGAAAGGTCTGTGTCAAATGCCAGTAGTTAAATCAATTGACATTTAGAGATAGCTCGAAGGATTCGCAGTTCATAGTATGAATTTTGTTGTGTATGGTGGCAAAATCAAATTTATGGATCTGCAAATTCTCATCATGGATGAACCAATAAAGATGAACTCTTCTTTGGTTACCCCAAGAATGCACCAACAGATACATTGTAACTGTAATATTGAATTTTGAGTTGGCTTAAATGATTGATTGAGATGGTTGCACAATTCCATTTAGCATGGTTTGTTGTTCAAAGTGATGACGACATAAAGATTATCATAACTCAAGAGAACAAGCTGTGTCAGCTCAAACAAACTGTGCAACCATCTCATTCAATCATTTGAGCTGGCTGAAAGTTTCAAATTATACAGTGTACACTGTAAAATTTGAAAACTGTGTTGAAGCAATAATTTGAGCTGTCTGAGAATGTTAATAATTTTCAAGCTATGATAGCTCAATCCTATAAGTTGTCAAGGTATGATAGCTCAATGCTGTAAGTTGTCCAAACGAATCATATCATTAAGCTGTGAAAACATGAAAGCTTCAGTTGTTGCAGATAGCTTGACATCTCAGTCATGCCACATATAGCGCCATCTATAACAAGCACTTCTCATAAGACTGCATTTAGTTTTAAAAAAAGAACATTTATATTACACTATCCCAGAGAAAAAATGAGTAGCACACCTCTTTAGCTGGTTACTTTTTTATTTTTATCTCTCTTAAATTAATTTGTGGGAGTAATTAGATGCATGCTTTCACACATCAACCAAAATTTCCAAGTCAGAGTGTGTTCAAATATAGGCTTCTAGCACTGTATACCAACTGAGATGAGCCACAGGCCATTGGGATTTATTCACAAGAAATTAATTTTTAAATCTCCTTGTGATGCAATGGTCTTTGTTGAATGCATCTTGGGCCTGTCCATGGTGTGCTAAAATGAAGCATACTGGATCAGGTGGATCCCTTGAGAGATCAAACAGTATTTTGGGATTACGGCCCATATTCATAAATATCTTTATGAGACAGGTCACACAAATATAAATCAGAAACAACTAAAAATAAGTCAACACAGCTCAACATTTTGAGTTGTGTCAGCTTGGATCAATACGTCAACAAAACTCAATAGTTTGAGCTGTAAGTCAACACAGCTCATTGTTTTGAGTTTTCTCAGCTTGAATACCTTAGTCAACATAGCTTAGTATTTTGAGCTATCTCAGCTCGGTATTTTGAGTTATCTCAGCTTAAAACATTAATCTATGTTAGCTCAATCAACTTGTGCAACCATCTCACTCAATCAATTGAGCTGAATCAGAGCCTCCGATTTTACAGTGTGGATGATAAAAGGTAAAATAATCACATCCTACGACAAGTTATGCAAGAATATGGCTTTTTTTTTCTTCCAAAAAATACACTTTTGTGAACAAAAACTGACAACAGACCGTACTATTTTGCTTCGAGGAAACCTCCATGCAGTTGAAAGTTTCAAGAGATTATAATTGCACATTTTAGTGCAGCGAAGTTTCATGTCGAATCGTATGTATAGTTACAGGTGATTTCATTACCATGCGATTCTTGTCTTTCACACTTGGCTGTGTGGAATCAATGCTAAACCAATACTTACTACATTTGATAAATCCAATATATGACGTTCTGTTGCTTCTAAACCAATCAGATTAACTGAAAATGTCATGTATTTGGTTGGTCTAGAACCCGATAATCGTGTACTAATGAAATCACCTGTAATGTATACTCCTTTTATCAGTTTGTTTCAATTACTTTCTAACGAGTTGTCATTTCCTTCACTTTGTTGTCATTTTGTGTTCTTGTTGCATGGGACAACAAAATATTGAAAAGTATTTCTTTCAAACTTTCCAACAGGTATCAGAAAATAGAAGAAATGATTAGAAAGTGGAATTACACTAACATAATACATAAGCTGTCCGAAGGGGATATATCTTACCCAGAGAAAGGGCGTTCTGTTATATATAAACTTTTTGAGAGTTTTCAAGGGGCTTCTGGGTTAGATGAGGATTTGTTTTTGAAATTGGTCAAGGTAAGTCATTGTTTTGTCATTTTGATTATTACTAGTGCATAATTTTATCTCATAGGTATTACCAGGTTCCTTTCACCTGTGGTCATTAGACTTTCAGGGTTGGGGGTTTGGCATTTTTAATAAGTAGGAAATCAAAAAAACATCCTATTAAAAAATCCCCCCCCCCAAGAAATTATCAATCTCAAGATTGCCTGATAAAGATGTATTTATTTCAACAAGACTGAGCAGAAAATAATTTATTTAAAATACTTCAAACCCCCCTCCCTCCTCGGGATCGAATGGTCGCACACTACCTATTTTTAAGAGGCAATCCTAATTTTGATTTATTAATCAATACTCCATTTTCAGAAACTAACCCCTAGTTATAGAAAAAGTGCTCTATCAAAGAAGGAGGACTTGTTCGAAATAATTTGGAAGCAAGTTAAACCTGTCTCAATTGATGGAGAATCTACTGAAAGGAATTGCATTGAGCAGCTGAAGGTATGTATTATACTATGGAGTAATCATTTTCTATAACTTGAGACACATGGTGCATTTACAGTGAGTTCCAGATTATTTGGCAAATCATCTATGTTATGATAGCTCAAAAAACAAATTGATGGTTAATCTACAGAAAGTATAGAGCAACTGAAGGTATGCATTACACTGAGGAGTTGGCATTTTTGCAATTGGAGAGTGATGCTCACAGAGTGTACAGTATACGACCGAGTTGGGTCCTTTTAGTGGTGGGTGATAGCTTTGGGGTTGTGTTTAACTGTCTTACTGTAAAACCATTTGGTATTCGTTTGTTAATAAATTGACATTCATGATTGCCGTATGGCCACACGCGACCCAGCATGAAACTTCAGTGATCATGAGCATTCTTACTTAGGGTAATTTTCCGTGATGAGGCAGACATCTGGAACTGCATATTTTATAAAGTGACGTCTTAGTTACAGTCCTCGTATCAATGCGGTAAAGTGTAATGTCAGGGACGACTCAGTGTCAAAACTTGCATCTTTATTATTTAGCATTGCAAAATATGTAAATAAAAATACATACAAGCTGTGATGTCAGGAATTCTATAGTTGATAATTTGAGGAAACACCAGAACGAAACTAACCAACAAAGGATTAAGAATGGACAATAAAAACAGTAAACTAGGAAGATGATTGCAGCAACATTTACTGATCTCAATGCAAAAGCAGAATTTGCAATTTTTGTACTAATAATATCAATACCGTAATATGGGGTGAATCGGGACAGAATTGGCTGTTTTTCTGTCATAGCATGAACAAAAATTAACTTAGAAATTAGAATATAGTGTCAAATTGTGTCCGAGCAAAAGGTCTAAGTGTCCCTTAGAGCTGGAAATGATATCTTAAATTGCCATTGTTCAAGGCCCAAAAAAAGACTGTCCCAATTCACCCCACACTTTGGGGTGAATCGGGACACTCTATTATTTTCACAGTCAATTATTCCTAGCTTCTTTACAGATGATTTCATATCTGTAGACTAAAGGACTGAATGTGATTTTTTTTCTAGGACACGTTATCCTATGTGGAAAAGTGATGTCATATTTTTTTTTATGTCACTTTTCCCTATTGAACACATGTCCCAGAAAAAATTCGCCTTCAGTCCTTATGTCTACAAATATGAAATCATCTGTCAGTAAACTTTAGAAAATAGGTTCAAAATTCCAAAAATTAATTTTTATGAAAATCTGACATCAATTTTATTGATAATAAGCAGATTTTTAAAAATGTGATGAATAACAGAAAACTATCAAAAACGGTAGTTTTTTTGCTAATTTTGCTAGTGATTGATAATTATGGACTAAATCCACTATAAGTTATGCAAAGTTCAATAATATTCATAAAAATGCCACGCCAGTACACTCTAATGAAAATTTGCAGGGTTATTTTTGTTGATTCCAAAACTTTGTCATTGCCCTGGATTTGAACCTATGACCAAACGTACAGAATCTCACATCTAGTCCACTCTTCTGGTCCCTTAATTTGTCAAATCTAGGTTAATAAAGTTTCCTGCAAGATTGGTGCCTCTAATATTTATGCTTTTTGTGTTATAGGCAAAGTTTTGACCAGCTGCCCAGAAGTCAGTTTCTGCAGGGCCAAGTTTAAAGTGCTGCAGCTCCTCACTGCCTGCAGTTAGAATGATAAAACCCGGTCACAAGACACGCTACTATGTATGATATAACTGTGCCAAAAACGAATTACCTAGGTTTAGTAGAAGTAGTTAATATTTGAAGAAATAATACACATCCCTGTCGTGTCCCGATTCACCCCAGTGTCCCGATTCACCCCATATTACGGTATATTCTAAACTGAAATAATGATTAACTTTTTGGTTTCTTAAAAAAAACCGCAATTTTGGATAGGCAGCTTGCAAAAGATTGAAGATCAGCAGACTAACAATTTTGGCCTTATTTGGAAAGGTCAAAGAAATATTTTTTCCCCTGCTCCTCTCTGTCTATTATTTCTACCAATGGTGTCTTCAAAATTAGTGCTTTCATTGCCACTCTAATCAACCTCACCAAAGTGGTCTTTGTTGAGAGGATTGCGGATATGTCCTATGTCATATAAATCCGTGTCATGTAAAAACACAACTGAAGTAAGAAAAAAATTATGTATTGTGTTATTCCCTAAATAAATAATTCTGACCTGTTGTCTTTAGGGCTGGCATCCAGCAAATGAACTGAGGGAGATAAATGTGCAACAAATACAGTGAAATGTATTACAGTTAGATAACACCCTTGTTTGAGACAAGACTTCGTCTCGAATAAATTGCTTATCACCACAAACGAGGGTGTTATCTACTACTTATGACTTTATATTCACTTTAACTTCGATGGACCTCAATAGAAAAAAAGCACATGGATTGCGTGACTTATTGTTGCTCTAGCAGTCCACTGGCTACCGGAAAAGCTGGGAAATCCGACAATTATTTTGTGGCTCCATGCATATTAGTTGTGATCAAACTGTGACTATCTCCTTTTCATCTCAAATTAATTTTATAAAATAATACAATTAAGATAAAGTGAAGTTAAGGATAATGAAGTAATATTTTACCTACCTGAGTGTAAGGCAGCGTCAGGTTCACAAGAGGAGAATGATGATTCACATAATCATATAACAGTTTGTAGTTGAACAGTTTGTTTCATATTGGTATGTGAATATTTGTAACTAAATGCATCAAAAATTGTAGAAGAGATTTTATCCTAACATCTTGAACACAAATACTACCTACGGTTGATTAGTTAATTGTGTAGCATACTCCTAGAAAGAGATATTTAGCTTAAGGTGGCTCGCTACTCATGCAAAGTGGTAGTAAGCGCACATTCACGCGCAGCCAGACAGGCCCTATCTATGGTAACGTCACCATTCTGCTGTTACTGCTTCAAGACTTTTTTTTAATTTTGAGAATTCCATGCGTCGGCCACTTCATTTGCAATTTGCGCCACTTCTATTGGGGTTAGAGACTTCTTGTTTAGAGCATTAGATGCGCCATGAAGAGTACTATATAGAGCGGGAGATTCAACTAGATACTCAAAACAGAAAATTTTTACAGGCATTTTTCGGCAAGCAGGTCTAATTTCTCAAAAATGACTTTGTGATATAAATAAATGTTTATATCAATTTGAAGTGTGGTAGGAAGGCTTGTCTATATCGTCATGTTTTTCCCAACTATTTTTGGAAATAAATGACAAAGGAATGAAAAATCCTATCTCGTCAACTTTTTTTAGCGCCATGGTTTATAAAAAAAGTTAAAATTGTCAAAATCGAAACTTATATTCTTAGCCCCTTGGAAAGTCCTTTAAACTAAATATATCTCTCTGAAATTGTAATTACCTTTTCCATGAAAGTGTCTTCTTTAATTTCATGCTTCATTGCATAATATGGGATGCATGACCACTGAATGGCAGAACAAACTTCACAGTAGGAAAAATAAGAAAAAAATGTAGTATTTCAGGTTTGCGTGGACTGACTTTCGGCTAAATAACCCCAAATATATTTTTTAAAAGGCTGGTAGCAACCGCTTTTGTTAACTTATCCTGCATTATAAGACCCCCTGTTGTAAGACCGCCTTGCCTTATGTGACCGCCTTCCTCCCACACTAAGTAGTATTTTTAGTGCATTTTGCACCCCGACGAGAGACCGCACCCCCATGAGAGACCACTGCAGAAGGGGTGGTCTTATAACACAGGGACCACTGTACACCCCCTCGACATACAAAGCAATTCACACAAATATACTGTTATACATGGCCAAGCGTACAGATTCGAGTCATTTCGCGGGTAAAAAAAGGCCAAATAAAATGAGTTTATGCCTGTTTTTTAAACGTTTTTTCTTTGTTAAAATTTCTTGCCCCCCCTTGGAAGTGTTGTCAAAAATTAATACCCCCGCCTTGAAACAAGTGTGAAAAGTTAGTACCTCCTCGGCCAAAACCCCCACCCCCCCCCCCCAGTCATAAATTCTGAACGGTCCCTAACCATTTCGGTCTCTTGGTGAAATCCACTTGATGAAATATAATTATATGGGCAAACAAACCAAAAAGCTGGGAATTATCGAGGGCATATATAAACTTAAAAGTCTGTATTGCATTGTTTGTCTCTCACAAGAAAAGAACATTTACAAAAAGTAAAATTATGGAAATGAAAGGTCCTGTTCACAATGTTATTACAATGTTAGTGCAACCCCAAGTGGCACACAGCTTAACCAGCATGTTTATGATCGGTGGGGGACTTTTCCATTGGTCATGTAAAAATGTATGGTAGAAATTAAGTGGCCACAACATGAACACAACATTGAGATTTACAATGTTTGAAAACATTATCACAATATTGCATGATAACATTGTATCTCTTACTTTGCTTCACAATTCTTCATAATTTTCACCAACAGGACAAAGTCACAACATTACTATAACATAGATGTGCCTATTAGGATGCCCATTCTATGAACATGCTATGTTAAGAATTGGCAGAAATTAGGGACCCTGTTTGAAAGCTAGAAACGGAAGCAATAGATCTGAATTTAGAAGGAAAATGGTTCAAAGCAGAAGAATGTGAAACTGTAATGATATGTTGTAACAAGAAGAAATTACTACTTATTGTCACCAAATAACTCACCATGTTAATTAATCTATATGTATACATAAATCGTAGTATCTACCTGTATCACTAAGCAGCACATACAGTACAAACCAAAATAAAGTACGATTACCACAGCAGGAAGGAAGGACCAGCCACTACTTTACCCTTTCACACCGTTTGACTCCCTCCAAATCACTTCTTGCCATTACCTGGTCATGCGTCATGAACTGGTCTGCTAAAATGGTGGATTTGTTGCAAAAAATTTCAAAACAAAATATTCAATAGAACTTTTCTACCACTTTTATCTAAGTTATTTCAACATATTTGACATCATGTGAATGGAAATATTCTCTAGTTTACCTAACTGTAACAGTTGTCCTTTTTAAAATCACTTAAACCATTAAAACGCTATTGCCCAGAACGTTGAAGCATGTCAGTCAGAATCAGGGGTGGATCCGGAGTCGGTGTAGCGGAGTCGGTGTAGCAATATTGTGAAGAGAAGAAATCAGCCCCTCTGCACTGTCCCAATCATGGTTAATTTTTTCAGATAGTTATTTTAGTTCATGTGCTATGCTTTAGATGTCTTACTTGGGGTTTTTGAGTGCTTCTCAGGAAAAGCCAAGCAGATGTCATTCTCAACGCTAGCAGTAATCTACAGAAAGCATATGCAAAATGATGTAGTTTGTGATCGCAAATATTTTCAATGTACCCTTAAAAAGCAAAAACCAAGCTTGATGTCATTCAGATTAGTTGCTAAATTGGGGTATCCTTGTATGAGAGCCTGTGCTGGGCAAGGAAAAGCTCCCTCACATGGGGTAAATGTGTAGCATGTTGAGAACTCCTGCCCTCTCTCTCATTTCATCAATGTAACCTTGTGAGTAGCCGCAACAGGCCATACAGGGCTGTGCTTACCATATCTATTGATATATCCATCTATCTATTCATCATTCTTCTGCTAATTCCCAATCACTTTGATCCATGGACCAGAAACCTTCATGTGTTGTAATTGTGTTGTAATTTTGTTACGTTTAAGATAAGCTGGCTCATAAAAGGACAACAAATGTCCAGAACATGCCTAGTTAGGGTGGCTCGCTACTCGTGCCAAGTGGCCGTGAGCGCACATTCACGCGCAGCCAGGCAGGCTCTATCTATCTCTACGTCACCACTCTGCTGCCACTGCTTCAAAATTTTTTTAATTTTGAAAATTTCATGCGTCTGCCGCTTCGATTGCAATTTGTGCCATTTCTATTGGGGTTAGAGACTTCTCTAATTAGATGCGCCGTGTAGAGTACTATATGCAGCCGGAGATTCAACTTGATACTCAAAACAGAAAATTTTTACAGGCGATTTTCGGCAAGCAGGTCTAATTTCTCAAAAATGACTTTGTGACATAAATAAATGTTTATATCAATTTGAAGTGTGGTAGGAAGGCTTGTCTATATCGTCATGTTGTTCCCAACTATTTTTGGAAATAAATGACAAAGAAATGAAAAATCCTATCTCGTCAATTTTTTTTTGCGCCATGGTTTATAAAAAAAGTTAAAATTGTCAAAATCGAAACTTATATTTCGAGCCCCTTGGAAAGTCCTTTAAACTAAATATATCTCTTTGAAATTGTAGTCACCCTTTCCATGAAAGTGTCTTCTTTAATTTCATGCTTCATTGCATAATATTGGATGCATGACCACTAAATGGCAGAAAAAACTTCAGAGTAGGAAAAATAAAAATTAAATTTAGTTTTTCAGGTTTGCGTGGACTGACTTTCTGGTACATAACCCCAAATATATTTTTTTAAAGGCTGGTAGCGACCACTTTTGTTTACATATCCTTGCTATAAACTATATTTTGGATAATTCTAAACTGTTTTTAAGAAATCCTATCCTTGAAAGTTCACGAGTATCGAGCCACCTTGAAGGGAATATAATTTTTCTTAATTCTTTGGTGAATTTCAATTGGAAACACAAGTAGAACGTGGGATTTTAGAGGAATTAAAAAAAAAAAAATCTGTTTTTGCTGTCAGGATTTCATATCAATCAATAGGATTTTTGTAAAAAGTGTCAACATATATCATTAGAGGAACTAGTCAGAATCATTTTGCAAAAAACCCCATTATAATTGGTTAAGTAGTAGAAAAGTTACAGACGTTTTACTAAAAAACGTCAATTTTAAGAAAAGCCTTAAAAACCTTTCCTTTAGTCTACATATTTCAATGAGTGGGGGAGGCACAGAAGTGCCCATATCTTGATAAGTATACAAGGTAATTAAATTCTGTTTGAAAGACTGTATATAGTGCTATGCCTCTATCAGAAAATCGAAAAAATAGACATTTTTGACCAGTGACGCAAAATGGACCAGTTCATGACGCATGACCACCTACTTTCAACTACCTTTTAAAATTACGTTAAATTAGCATTAACCCAAACTCTATCACCCCCATTGTATTTGATTTCTTTGATAATTGTAATTGCATTGCTACTTGTCTTGATGGTGCCCTTTACAAGAGGGTAAGGAGTCAAAAGTAGTTGAAAGGAGATTCGGAGTGGAGAGGAGAAATGAGGGCAAAATGGGTAAACAGAGGACTTCAAACAGAAAATTCTCTTACTTTGTTTTGGGTTGTACTGTAGTCCATTGTGCAAATTAAGTAGTTTTTATCATATTTATAGATAATCATTCAGTGATCTGAATGGTAATGAGCCTTGATTTGAGCAGTATACCAACGACCAGAGCTCTAAAAGAGGTTGCTATGGAGTTTATTCATATCTGTCAAACTTGTCATGAAACCTACAACTTTGGCAAAGTTGTAACAAGTACCTGATGACCGTGTAAAGTTGATGCTTTGTTTTGTTTTTGACACCTTCTGCCTCAGACGCTTCACTCCCTAGAAAGTTGTCAAATACAATGATCCTCAAAGTAAAATAGTCCAGTTATTCCTTTCATTTTATGCCTAGCATGGACAGACACAACACTCCCAAAATTATACTGTTGACTGAACTAGCTTTCCGAAATTTGCATGATTTCTGTGAAAAATTGAGAATAGAGATATATTTAAACAGTTCAACAAAAATAAGTCCCCCGTTGCACAAACTTGAATATCTCAAAGATTATATTGCTGATTTTTATGACAGTAAGCTGAATTATAGCCTCGCCTATTGACCTTACATGTATGTGTGTATTTATAGCTCAGGGGCATTATTCCTGGCTGAGCCAGCGGCCTTCGAATGAGCTACCCTTGTTTTCAAAAATCCCAGGCTTTTCCAAAGGATATGAACAATCACCATGCGAGGGAGCCACCAGCTAAATAAACTTCATCATGTGTCTTTAGAAAATGTGTATCTCAATAATATTTTAAAAGAATACAACTAAGGACTTCTTTTGTAACAGTTAAACAGTTTTACAGTTAAGCTTCCTGGGATGCAATAAAAAATAATTTGGGTGGAGTTTGAACACCTTTCGGTAAATGTTTTTTTCGAAAAGCAGAAACTTTGTATTTTTGAAAATATGTGTACATGCGCTCAAGGTCTGCTGGGGCAAACAAAAATTAAGCAATAAAGGTACAAATACACCCGCACACTGTCAATATGTAGGCATACAAATTGGCAGCTTTGACTGAAATCGTAGTAGAGGTCTTTCAGATATTCATGGTTTCGTAAAGTGGGACTTATTTTTGTTGAACTGTTTATTATGTATAATTTTGCTGAATCTCAGGCGGAGAAGGTCCAGGGAAAATTGTTTGGGTTTAAAGAGCAATGCACATTGCAGTGCAAATTTCTATGCTACAAATAATGTTATAAGGTGTTCTGTTAGTCTCCCAGTCAAAAATCCTGAAAACAAGTTCTGATATAAGGTAACCAAGTTACACATGCACAAAAATTGCTCAAGGATAATATCCTCTGCATGTCTTTTGCCTCCAAGTCTTCCTTTGACTTTCACCTCCAAAGGCAATGAATCCATGATAATACCATAAATGGAATCCATAACACCAGATTTGGTTAAAAAAATTTGATTCTTCGTCTAGTAGTTTTAGAGTTGTCCCATCTTTGGCAGCCATGTAAAAATGGTCAAGGACATCAGTGTCTCCTGTTATACGAGAAAAATGGTGAAAAGCCACGGGGATTGTCAACACCA
This sequence comes from Platynereis dumerilii, assembly GCA_026936325.1. Taxonomy (NCBI): domain Eukaryota; kingdom Metazoa; phylum Annelida; class Polychaeta; order Phyllodocida; family Nereididae; genus Platynereis; species Platynereis dumerilii. Next base: position 83,368 of record JAPTHN010000278.1, on the reverse strand, counting down.
AAAAAAAGTTCAGGTTGTCCAGCAAAATCAACAAATAACATATTACCTAAATTCCTATTGTCCCATAATGTTGTCATATTGTAAGTTATACTTCTTTTTTTTCCAGAATATCTACAGACTTAAATTTGATCAAGAACTGTTCAAAAATTGAAAATTCCATATTTCAGCAAATTCTAAATTTCCCAAACATTTATCATTTGATTTATCAAACATGGATGTTTTCCATATATACTGGTCAAAATTTGACAAAATAAGTGCTACTACAACACTAGACATTTCGGCAACATTGTTTTGACTAATTTATATTGAATTAGGGAGACCTATAGTTGTTTTTGCAATTCACCTAATTGTGATAGCTTTTTACTGTGAATTCTTAAATCTGCATGCCCCTCAAGTCCTAAGATGCTTAAGCTACGACCTATTATCTATAGTATGCTACACAATCAATAAGATGAAAACATTTCAAATCATGAAGGGGGAATTGGAGATATGATGCAAAGGGCTGCCAATTTCCTTTGCAGTCATAATTGTCTAACCAAATGAAGTGTCAGGGTTCCGTGGTTATATCTATTAGTGCCCAATCTAAGTTACTGAAGGGGCATTAAATTATTACATTGATATACCCTGGGTTACCCGGGGAATAAAGGTTTCTTCCAGTTAATTATTTTTTATGCAAGATGCATAAATGAAGAAAGTTTGTGTGGGGATTGACCTATAAAGGACTTTCATTCTGCCCACAAAAGGTCAAATAAGTAAAACCAAGGTGCATGTGCACATAAATTGCTCAAGGATATCAAGCTTTTATCCACCACCCTTTTGGCCACCTCAAAAAATTCTGAAATAATCCCAGAAATGGAGTCACCGCACCAAAATTGGCTGAAAAAGATATATATCACATTTGATTCTTGGCCTGGTAGTTTGAACTTGTCTAACAAATTAATAGGTCTACTACAGTACGGAGAATAATTTTGACAAAACAATTTCCAATTTTCAGTTAATCTAACAAAATCGACAAAACACACAGCATCTTTAAAACCTTGGGAATTTTAGACAAGCCACACACTGCCTAAAGTCGTAATTTCCAATAATTTGTCATATGGTTAGTGAAGGTTGGACATTTTTCAAGTATATACGATAAGATATGATACAATACGATACGATGCAATGCGATATAATATTATATTTTTTTGACATTAGCGAAAAGAAGATGACCAGTACAAATATCATCATTTGTAATCACATTAATTGTTATTTGGTTGAGCAATTGCCTGAACTATTTGGTTCTTTATAACTTTGCAAATTTCTTTATTGTGGTGTGCCAATGTGAAGAGACCTGGATAGCCCTACACTTGATCAGAATATTGCTTTGTGAACATTTGGCATTTTAGCGTATTTAACAAAAATGTGAGAAAAATTGAGTTTTCAAAAATGAAAATTCTGAACAGGCTATATTTCACCAAATTACCAATTTCCCCACACTTTTCTTATTTGATTTATTAAACATGAATGTTTTCCATATATATATATACTGGTCAAAATTTGAGAAAATTAGTGCTACACCATTTGACATTTTGGCAACATAATTTGACAATTTTTCAGTAAATTAGGAAAAATGGTGAAAACTGCAATTTTTAAATTAGCAATAGTGGCAAACAAACTTATAGTTTCCAAAATAAACTGACTTGAATTGAAAATTAATACATTTTTTCATTATTTCAAACCAAAAATTTTCTTATTGGGTTTGTGCTATAGGCCATACTTGACAATTGGAAATGGACAATTTTTCCACGAAACATTAAATATATCACTTTTTAAAATAGCTGTAGTTTGTAAAAGTCCGACAATCCCATACGTTTCACAAATCCAAGAGTTTACATTCAAACCAAAAATGGTCAAAATAAATGCTCCATCATGAGAGTTGCGGCCTTCTGAACTTGGCATGTTCTTCAAATTTCACAAAAAGGCAAAAGCTTAGATGTTTGAGAGCGTCCCCTGGAGTGGCCGTTTTTATGGAAATATCAAAAAGAGTGTTTTATTGCTGAAAACATTGTTTTTAGCTTTTATTTTAAGTCACTTTGAACATTTTTAGGCTTTTCATTCACTTATGAGAGTAGGTCAAACATAGACAAATTTTACGTAGCAAAAACATGTTTTTGGTAAAAAATACACTCTTTTCAAAACACCTTAACTTTGAGGCCCTCATGTGGTAAGGGTATATTGAATTTGAAAATTTTGACTTTCAGTTTTCCTAGTTTAAGAGTTGACCTGGTCCCTGTGCAAATTATCAGGCAATTCCGAGGACGTCATTGAGATAACAGGCATGATATTCTATGAGATTGATTATAAAGCTGCTAATTTTGCGGTATGTGACCCTATGGCCATATTGGCTGTTGAAGAAATTTTGTTGGTAAACAAATGTCATACATTTGATGATACATTATTCTCTAGAAACTCTAGAGACTTTTGGAATAATAGGAATAGGTATATAATTGGAAAATATCTGGTTATTTTAACTTTTTTAGAAAAGCACCATGTTCTAAACAAAGAAGAAGATGTCTTTTCCTATCTATTTATCTCAGTTATTTCTCTTTCAGGTTTTTCTTCCATTGGCTGACAGTTTGAGTTCCCAGTAAGTGGTTCGTTTTGCATAAATTTTTCTTTTTTATATATTAGATAACCAAAATAGATTTTTAGAGGGATGCGACAGGGAGGTTGATTAGGGATAGATCAACAATAACAACATGAATGATATTCGTCTCAGAATAAGACACACTAGCTTGCTAATGGGCTCGGAGGCTCCCGTACCGGTAGTCCTGGAAGTATGTGACCTCGTTTTTGAATAAGATTGAAGTAATTATCAGTCTAAAAAGACACTTGTTTTTTTTTAATGAACGGTGCATAGTAAACAGTCACACTATGAGCGGTGGGTATTGAAGAGTGAGTGTTGCTACAACAAGCGTTTGCTCTGGCAGACTTGTTTATGGCTACCCCGGCGTCCAAGCTGGACTGCGGCCAACATCTTCGGACAGCCGACGCGCCTGTGCAGACAGCGGTACATACCAAAATGACGAAGTAGCGCTCTAATTGAAGAAGTGGAGCCACCAAGTGTCAATCAAAAAGTAGGCGCCGATGATGTCCCTGATTGCTCTTTAATTAATTATGTTATGCCGCCATCTCGTTGCTCAACGTCCACTATTCCTAGCAGTTCTGGGTGGTGCCTTCGTCATTTATAGCACAGCTTCATAATTTTTGAATGCACTGCTGTCTTCGCAGGTGTCCCGGCTGTCCCAAATATGTAGGAGTCTGTCCAGCTGGGCTCTCAGTGCGATTGTCAAAAACCATGCGCATCGGCTCAAAAACCAGCGGTAGCATGTTGAAAAAGCAAGCGCCGGAAGTGGTGTGACCAGCGGGGCACTCAATTCGGTGTGAATATTTATTACGAACAGTCCATCAAAATTGGTGCTGCTGATGTCCCTGACTGCTCTTTGATTGATTATGTAATGCTGACTTCGCGTCATTCAATGTCCACTTTCCCTAGAAATCAGCTGAGGCTGCTCCATCACTAAAATCCTGCCCGTGACTCCAGCGATAATGTTGCATTATAGCACAAGGCAAGACAATTTTAGTCAATTAAAGCTCAACTGATCCAAGTTACCAAATGGATCAGTTTCAGAGGAGGACCATTGCAGATTGTATTATGTCCTTATGATGAAGGACTATCTTCAAAGGAAGGACGGTTTGCTCTCTAGCCCTCCATAACTATAATCAGTGAAACTTTAGTGCCTCACAATATTTTTCACTTTTATCGTCACCTATAGTGGCTGCATTTTTTGAGCCTGTCAAAATCTCACAGAAAAGTTACTTAAAGAGAGCCAGTCCGAAGTAAGGTCTTACATGATAGAGTGATAATCCTGCTTTCATCTAGATGTCGTGATTTTTTAGTCATAAATCAACATCTAGATATGCTTACTGGGAAAACTGGTGTAGGCAAAATTTTCTTAAATGCCATGTCTCGGTATTCCATCTCAACCTGCAACATATCCGTGAGAGCCAACATAATATCTCCAGTACATGCACTTCAACTGAATCTAGAAGTGCAAATTGAAAACCCTATAGAGTAGGGTGATTGTTGCAAAAAACATCAGAGAAATTTGTCAGCCTCAAAAACATAGAGGTCTTTGTAACAATAATTATCTGAGAAAATCAATATATTTCCAGAAAACTAGAAATATGCCCGAGAGAGAATCATTTCATTTTTTTGTGGTACAGAGTTGTTATCAGCTACAATGAAGAATGTTTGTTTTGTAGAAGTGCAGATATTTGCTAATATGTCTATTAAACGTGTTATGTTATGTTTGCTTGCAGGCTTTTGGAAAGATGTATTTATCACAGTAATGAATGGGATATAAATGCTTATTTTGTGAAAGTGCTCACATTTCTCATCAAAGAAGGAGCTGACCCTTTTCAATATCGTTGGCGGAGAAACCTAGTGCCTTTAAATTATTTTGTTGAGAATTTTGGTCAGAAACTAGATAATGTTCTCATGCCCTCTGACACAAATTCGACTTTTCTGGAAGAAGTATTCAAGAAGTTGGACATCTCAAAGGCAGGAAAAAGCACAGTAAATGTCATAATCAAGTTATTTTCGAGTAAAAGTTTCCAAGGAGATTACATCTATTCGTCCTCTATCATGGAACTCATTGTAAGATATTGTCTTGAAATAATCAAGACTTATCCTGACTTTTGTGGTCATGCTGATTTTAAAGGAAGAACCCCACTCCATAACATCATGGAAAAACTTTTCTTGAATGGTTTATGGAAAAGAATGCCGGAATTTGCAGCAGGAAGAAACAATCTTTGGGATCTAACATCTCAACTTGTCAGTGAGAAGAACGTAAACATCAAAGACAAAGAAAATGTGACTCCTTACAGTTGGATTCTGATGTGGCAGGAATCAGTGAAATTCCTTGATGTATCAGACAAGCAGAATACAACAAGGATGGAGCATATTAAGAAACAATTCCAGGAAAAAAAAGCAGATGAAATGGATGCTGCTCAAGGAGTGGGAATTTGTCGGTAAGCATACAAGAACACAATTTATCAAGATATTGCGAGTCAGTTTCATGACGCATGCATGCATGTAAATTTATATGTCAACATATAAAAATCAATGGTTGGTAGGTTGAAAGTACACAATTTATGAAATGGTAGATATTTTTAGTTTTGACGCATTACACAACTGCCTGGCCAAAAAAGGCTTTTGTTTAAACTTGAACTATTTTTATTTAAAAAAATAAACTTTTGATGTAAGACCAGTTATAACTGTAATGTAAAGTGCTCCCTCCCTGTCCCCCGATTCGCTGCCACAGTAAGAAAAACGTTTTTTTCCTGCAAAGTCTGAAATTGTGTGGAATCATGTGGAATCCGAGGGTCATGTCAGCATCGATTCTCTGAGGTGTAGCGGTTAAGGTGTCAGGCCAGCAACCGAAAGGTCCTGGCTTAAAAATCTTTTCAATCTAACTTTTTTTTTTGGCACCCAATTAAAGCCTTCTGAAGCCCTATGATAGATTGGCAACACAGAAAAAGAAAACTTAAAGCAACCTTTTTTGTATATATTTGCTTCACTGTTACACCGTTAAATAGCCGAAAATGTACAAGAACAGCCATTTAACTGATATGCAGTACATGGCCAATTTTGCACCGTACGTAAAGCAAAGAAGCTCTCTCTTGCATATTTCACATGTAAATTGGCTGTTTTTGCGTAAATTTTTTAAGGACTTCATACGTGTTACAGTAATTTCAATTGGTATAAGTTTCTGCAATATGACAGTAAAACATAGCAAATGTAGTTCACGTGGTGGGTAGAGGAACAGAATGAAATGGCATAAAGCTAATTTGAATGGCATAAAATCGTAATATCAAGTCCAGTGACATGTTTGGTGGTGTTTCTGTTTACCCGGTTATCTTATCTACAAACCAACTCTGTTGTTCACTGCAGAAGGACTGTTACTTGAGCATTTTCCGTAATTCAAGATGGCGTCCAAGATGGCCGCCGAAAATATAAAATCTGTTATCTCCTCTTCTTATAGTGATAAAAGCACACTTTTTGGCCGGGTTGCATGATTTGAATCATCGTGATTTAAATCAGTGATTTTAATCAATGATTTTTATTGAAAATCACTATATGTTAGAAAACTGCAAATTATTTGCATATAAATGCTATAATGGATCAGTTGACCTTCACACTTGAATTGGTAAGGAATCACTGCTACGATGGAGATACCAGGGTGGTTTTTGGCTTACTTTAATCCAGTTTAAACAGCAATCCTCTTTCAGGCAACAATTTCCTAATCTCATGCCAAAAGTAGCACCCATTAAACAAGAAAACAACAATAACAAACAACAGTAATTATAAAATACTGATTCTGTGGTCATTGTTAATAATTTCAATCATTCCTCTATCCAAAGTATGATATTCTATGGACAGTGGCTTCCAAGAATTCAGAAATTGTGACTTTGGAATAGGATTAAACCCTGTTAAGTCTCTTTTGGAAGCCAACTAAAACGTTTCCTATTTCATCGGTCATTCCCAGCAATAGTAGCTCCAAAAAGTTGACAAAATTCCACACTTGAACTGACGTTAAATTCATATTCTGAGGGAATTTGTTGCAGCTGGGAAAAGTAAAAAATATGAACGATCTACAACTTCGAATTTCAACTTGATTACATGAATTTTGGGGAGTGAAAGAAATTTTTCCCATTACAGAAGACCTAATTAAGAACAGTTTATCATTTGTTATGACTTCAATTTCTTCGAAAAACATAATATTTGAAAAAATATGACTGCTTGATTTAAATCTGATTTAAATTAAAAAAATCCGATTTAAATCAAATAAATCCGATTTTTTTATTTTTTATTTAAATCCGATTTTTTTGCAACCCTGCTTTTTGGATCTATACCTATGTATTTTGGGTCACAGAATCTGATTATGAGGTTTTCAGTGTGTTAGAAGAAAATTTGCTCCTCAAATTCAAGATGACGTCCAAAATTGTGGCAAAAATGCCCAAAAATTTAGAATTTCAGCTTCTAATTATAGTAAAGCCCACAGTTTTGGTATATACCCATGTTTTCTTTGCCAAGGAATTCATTTCAGAAGTGAAATGATGTTTCAGACCAATATTTATGCAATTTAAAATTCAAGAAGATGACCATTAATGGCAGCCAGAATTCAGAATTACCCATCTTATTCAGGTTGTTGACTGAAGACGGCTGCCCAGAAATACAAAATCTCATATCTCCTCTTCCAGGTGTCATTGAATCACACTTTCTGGGTGTATACTTATGCTTTGTGGGTTATAAAATCTGTTTGTGAGGTTGTTTGGTGTGTCAGAAGCATACACCTGGCAGCAAAATTATTCAACCCCTTTGATGTTTTTTCATAGACTCCAATAGTAAACAGGTTTTGGAAAAATGAGTGTAGTGACATCAGAATGTATCAAATCATAAAAAGTATGATAGCATCACATACTGGATGACATATACTAAATCTGCTGTGAGGTATGATTAAATACGACTGGCAGGCTCCATTTCACATATGGGTCACAACTTTTGAAAAATTATTCAACCCATCCCCCCCCCCCCGCTCCAATGCTATTCCAATGGAAGGAAGGGGTTGAATAATTTCGCAAATGTTTGACCCCTATCGGAAATGCAAACTGCCTAATCTAGGTCTCCTTCACAGAAGTTTAGCATTATGTTGTCTGATAATTATGTGATGTTATCTTTTTTTCATGATTTGATACATGCTCAGTCACTGCCCTCATTTTTGCAAGATTTGTCAACTATTGACTTCAATTAGAAAATACAAAGGGGTTGAATAACTTTGCTGCCAACTGTATTTGGTCTTAAAATACCAGATGGCATCAAAATGGCTGCCAAAAAGCAAAATTAGAGTATTTTGGTTTCTAATTATGATAGAAGCCCACTGTTTGGGTCTATACCTATGATTTCTTTGACAAATAATTCATTTCAGAAGTTCAATGATGTGTCGGGCATATATCTATGCATTAAAATGCAATATGGTACTCAATTATGGCAGCCAGAATTGAGAAATACCACAAATCTCCTATCTTATTAACCAAAGACTGCTGACAAAACACAAAACTGTTACTTCCTGTATTAGTAGTGATCAAAACACACTTTTTAAGTGTATGTATATGCGATATAAACACAATTTTCACATTTGACAGTTTGAAATTTGGGTGTCAAAAATGCTTAATTGTGCAGATTCACAAAGTGGCGGAGGATGGACCACCTTGCACCGAGAAAGGGCACTGACACCAAGTACAGAGCAATAACCGTTGCTGCTGCAAAGGAGGCCATGGTGTGGTCTGTAGTGAGTGTATAGTAGTTCTGAGGCATCATGACTACCACCCAGAAGCCTCCAGGAACCTGAAACAGGGACAGGCCACAGACAACCAGGTCAGTAGGCAGGGAAGCAGAATTCAGAAGGCCGGCCAAATTAATACCGTGAAGAGAGCCACTTGAGTGCTTCAATATATCGGGAACAGCCAGGCTGGTGCAAGTTATGGAACCAGAAGAAGGCAAGATACGGCACTGTTTTTCATGAACATAGGTACAGTGCCGCCTGTAAGTAAGTGAAACGCATGAAATGGTGCCATTGCATCAATGCTAAACATCCTCCACCAAACTGCTTGTGGAAGCATGAATTCTCATCCAATGAGAGGAAAACATATTGGGTCATATAGGCCGATATGTGAGGCATGTGGGATAACAATGGCAGCCAATGTTCTTATAGGTCAAAGTCTTTGATAAGTAAGTGAAACACAGGCCCAATGTTATTTAATAGGGAAGGGTGGTTCACTTACTTATCAAAGACTTTGACCCATACCTAACTCCAACTACAGCAAAGAAAATTGGCTGTCATTAATATCCCACATGCCTCACATATCGGCCTATGTGACCAGTGCCGGATTTCCCAATAGGCCGAGTAGGCCATCGGCCTAGGGCCCACTGCCTTTGGGGGGCCCACTGAATCCAAATTCACGCGTACGCGGGGCGCACATATGTTGCGTACATTGCATATATTGCACGTGCACAGAAATTGAACGTAGTTGCAGTCAGTGGCCCCCAGTAGAAACACATAGAGAGGTCCCTTCAAAGTCAGTGGGCCCCATAAGTCGGTGGGCCCCCAAAGTCATTGGGCCCCTAAGCGGCAAAACCAGTGGGCCCTTTTAAATGATGCTTGGTGTGTAAAAGAAATGCTAGATGAACGAGGCCCCTCCTGAGTTAGAAGGCCCTCCAAAGCAGCAAAACCAGTGGGCCCTTGTAGGCACAAGCTTAGTGGGCTTACAAGAAATGCTAGATGGATGGGGCCCTTCCTGAGTTAGTGCGACCCACCAAGTCATTGGGCCCCACAATGCGGCAAAACCAGTGGGCCCCACAATGTGGCAAAACCAGTGGGCCCTTGTGGATGCATACTTAGTGCGTACAAGAAATGAGAGAAGGAGGGGGCCCCTCCAGAGTCGGTAAGGTAGATGAAGGGGGCCCCTCCAGAGTCGGTAAGCTTTATGAAGGGGCCCCCTCCTGAGTCAGTGGGCTCCCCAAAAGCGGCAAAACTAGTTGGCCCTGGTAGACACATGTTTTTTTGCGTCAAATAAATGCAAGATAGAGGGGCCCATCCTCAGTCAGTGGGCCCCACAAAGTTATCGGGCCCCCAAAAGAGGCAAAACTAGTGGGCCCTTGTAGACAAAGGCTTTCTACGTCATATATATATACTTGTACAAAATGGAGGGCCCCTCCTGAGTCCGTGTGCCCTCCAAGGTCATCCGGCCCCCTAAAGAGGCAAAACTAGTGGGCCCTTGTAGACACATGTTTTGTGCGTCAGATAAACTTGTGCAAAATTGAGGGTCCCTCTTGAGTCAGTGGGCCCTCCACAGTCATCGGGCCCCCCAAAGAGGCAAAATTCACTATCTTTGCTGGCAATTGAATCTGCCCTGTTGCTTGACATCGACACTCAATATATAATTGACAAATTTTCATTGGAAAAAAAACAGAAAGACGCTTCTTTAAATCAATGCTAGCCCGGTAAATGTTACTTTCCGTACACATGCTACAGGCTTTTATTTCAAGTATTCCGTGTGTGTGTGTGTTTTTTTTCTGCTCTCCAATACATGGTTCTATCTGTTGTGACTTTTGACCTATTAATTAACTTTTTGCTCTGCAATGCTTTATTCTACCTTAGACTTCTATAATCATACTGAGAAAAATGTTCTGAGTCTTCTGATATTCGACCTATTAATTTACTTTTTGCTTCATACTAAGAACATTGATGTGAAATTTGACTTATTATGCTCTGGAGTGCTTTGTTCTAAATTAAACTTTTATAATTAGATAATCATACGGAGACAAATAGTTTTAACACTTAGCCAAGTAATTAACTTGTGCTTCATACTGAGGACATTGTTGTGTCAGACATTAATCAACTAATTACTTTTTACTCAACAATGGTGAATCTATTTTTAATTTTTATAATCTTACTGATACATTATTTAACTTTGTAAGTTTCAACCCAAAAATTCACTGCTTGGTTAACATCTTCAAATTTTGGCTGTGTAATTTCAAGCAATTTTAACTGTCAATTTATATGGTCTGTTAAATAATAAATATTATCAGGAAAATACCTTGTTTGGCACTTACATAATCTATCTATATAAAAGTTTAATCAGGGCATGACCATTTTATACCTAGGAGGGGCTTGCAGTTTCTCAAAAAATAATAATTTATTGCTCAGTTTTCTAAACTAAATCAATTCTTTTATGCCAATCTTCAAATACCTAATTTCTGCTGGGCCTATTTCTAACCAATGTGTTCCTTCATTTTTCAATTAACTCCAAGCTCCCCCCCCCACCTCATTAACCACTATTTGCCCACTTTCTTGCTCATTTATTTACGCACTATGCACAGCAGCCCATCAACTCCTCTCCACATCTGCCATCCACATTTCATCCTTTTTCCTACCTACCATTCAAATAGGCATTACAATAGGTTTCACAGGTTGCCTGTCTTTCCCTCGATTGAAATCTCCATTCACCAACATATCCACACCACCATTCCATACCCATCCATCTTCAAGTGCGCGCAGGCCTGTTTACGTCATAGTTCCGGTTTTATCCACAAATGCCGGGGGCGCCATAGTCTCTTCCCGCCAAAACTCTCCAGACACTCCACAGTCACCTGCTGCTCATACCTGCTCACTGCCTCACCCACTTCTACTCATCGTATCTTCCTCATCTTACCCTCATTTTAAAGCTGTTCTCCAGCCCTAACTGAATATATATACACTGCTATTGTCAATTCACTTCCTCCCAGCCTTATTTCACAATTTACAACATGAACTGTACACCTCTGCAGTCTCTCTTCTGCCTGTCTATACCTATTTCCATTTTTACCTCAACTTCAAGCAAATCCATTTATAAAAGTGCTCATGTCTCCACAGGTATTAACAAACAAGAAAAGTTATTCTTTAGGCCTACACATAAATTCCACAAACATTGCTGTTTATTTCATCCACACTCTCACCACCCTGTAGTATAGTCTTCCTCTAATAACTCTTCTGCTAAAGCTGTTTACCACATGGCAATGCCATATTGCTGTGCATATTTTGCAAAATGCCACTCTTCCTGCCTTTTACAAGCTCATTCCCCCCCCCTATATTCTTTGGGGGGTCCTACTTCACCAAAACCTCTGCCATTGTCCTGGCACATTTTCTCCTTTTAAACACAAATCTCAAGGCATCACTCGAATGTACTGCACTTTCTTACTTCTGCCGTTTTAATGGGTATTTTCTAGTTATAGATAACATGATAAGATGACCCTTAAAATTGCTCAGAATTCATTTCCAGCTAACTAAAAACCTTCAACTTCTGCGGTCCTACAGTGGCCCCAGACCCCCGGCCCGCTGGGCTTCGGCCGGTTGGGCCTCGCATAGTCAGGGGCCCCCCCAAGTGCCTTGGCCTAGGGCCCATCCTTATCTAAATCCGGCCCTGTATGTGACCCAATATGTTTTCCTCTCATTGGATGAGAATTCACACTTCCACGAGCAGTTTTGCTAAGGATGTTTAACTTTGATGCAATGCGCCCATTTCATGCGTTTCACTTACTTACAGGCGGCACTGTATAGACCAAAACAGTGGGCTTCTATAACAATTAGAAGCCAAAATACTCAATTTTTTTTGCACTTTTGCTGCCATTTTGGACGCTATCTTGAATTTGAAGAACAAATATTCTTCTAACACACCGAACCACCTCCTAATCAGATTCTGTGACCTAAAATACATAGGTATAGACCCAAAAAGTGTGCTTTTATCACAATTAGAAGAGGAGATAACAGATTTTATATTTTCGGCGGCCATCTTGGATGCCATCTTGAATTACGGAAAATGCTCAAGGGTACCACGTGGGAACCCGGCAGATTCTTAATCTGCTCATTCTCAGCTTTCAAACGAGCCCAAGAACAAAACTACAGACCAAATTTGAAGGTACCCCCCAAAATTTTGATTTAGACAATGATAAAACTATCCATTGTAACTGACACAAGTGAATCTACTGTCAGTTGGTTTTTAGGCTTTAATTGGATTTGTTTGCTGTTTTTTAAATTTTTTAAACTTAAACCATTTGTGATAACCATATTACACAAAAATGGGCAAAGTAACTGAAAAGTACCTGTGTGAAATTTGTATGAATTCATACAAAATTTGTATGAAAATGTACGTTAGGGTGGTCCATTTTTAGATGGGAAAAAATTATTTGAATTTCACATCGCATACCCTCTTATTTGTTGAGGGTAGGTATAAAACTGATGCAGGTGAAATATTAAGGAAATCCAACCAGAGGAAGGGGTCTCCCAAAGGCCTTAAAGTTTCAATGTTTTTTTCGTTTTCGACCATTTTCGTTAATCCGCGGTTCTCTATAACTTTGTCAGTATTTGTCATACAGCATTCTAATTACCATGGTTGGAAAGCTCTCAAAAATACCTACATTTTGCATACCAACATCAATGGTCTAGGACGATATCTTGACTCCCATTGGCTCTTCGGCCTGCACTTTTTAGAAACGAAAATGTTGCAGAGTGTCGAATCCTGTTAAAAAAAGGTTTTTGAATATTTTCACTGGTAATTGCAGTGATTCTCACTCTCCAAGTTCCAGAAAGAGCAAATAAAATTTTCTTTTAATTTTTGGCCATGTAAAATACAGCTTTATGAGCTTGGAAGTTTTAATGCTAAATTTTGTCGGAAGTATGGAAACAAATCAGGGAGGGGCTGTTATATTTGTATTTTAGCTTCATAAGAATTAAATATAGGGCAACATCATTGGTACAATGAGAATGCTGAGAGTATTTTCTTTCATGTGGTACCACTCATGTTGCCCTGCAATAAATTCTGACGAAAATATGATATGAAATGCAACAGAGCCCATCTCACATTTTATGAGTTTTCAACCAACATTTACATCAAAACGTCATCACTCACAAGCCAGGCACTGCCACAGTAAAAATCCAAAAGGTTTTATATTTGGTCATTCTTGAACTTAGAGAATGCGAATCACTGCAAACAATCAGTGAAAAAAATTTAAAAGCCCAGGATTAAACAGTTTGCAAAATTTTCATTCTAAAAAGTGCAGGCTGAAGAGCCAATTGGAATCAAGATATCGTCCTAGACCATTGATGTTGGTATGCAAAATGAAGGTCTTTTTGAGAGCTTTCTAACCATGGCAATTGACGAAGTAACAGAGAACCGCGGATTGGCGAAAACGGTCGAAAATTAAATAAACATTGAAACTTTAAGGCCTTTGGGAGACCCCTTCCTCTTGTGGGATTTTCTTAAAATTTGAACTGCATTGTTTTTGTGCCATTTCTCACAAAATAGGAGGGTAAGCGAATAGATATTGACAAAAAAAGTTTTTTGGACCACCCTAATGTACGTATAGAGTAGGTCGGGGCAAGAAGCCCGGGTTAGGTGAGAGGCCCCCCCAGGCTTATATCCAAACTTACATTTTTGGTGCGTTTATCTATTGATAGGATTGAAGCCAGAGGTGTTTTAGGTGACGTCACAAATTTTCAGGGCAAACAGCACCAAACTATAGTAGAAATTAAAGAAAGAAAAAAATGTGCATGGTTTTTGTAACTTTGACTAATTCTTTGAAAGGGGTTGTCAGAAATAACTTTGGAAATTTTTTAAACTATAATGGATATCTGCATTGCTTCACTTTATGACTATCACATCGATATGATTTGGATCATGTTTTTTGCATTTTAGTTCAAAATATAGAGGTCAAATTAAAATATGTGGATTTGGGGCGAGAGGCCCCACATGATAAGGGGCATGAGGCCCCCTTCACTGGGTGGTCGAAGCTGCTTCAGGAACCATTAATAATGTGTACTTTACATTTAAACTTGATAGAATAGCTAATTAAAATAGAAAAAAATTGGGACCAAAATTGAAACAGGGCAAAAAATATTAAAAAATAAAAGTATGAACAGAAAAATTCTGAAATTCAGAAAAAGTGAATAGAATGCCTTAAAAAGGATAAAAGAACCCTAAGAAATAACTTTTAGGCTGAATGCGCTCGCAAAAAAAATTGCCATAGGATTATAATAGGGGGGCTTCTTGCCCGATGGGTGGGGTAAGAAGGCAATTTTAATTTTTTTACAAAAATGGCCGTAACTCCTTTATTAAAATTAGTAGACATTTGTTTTTCTAGTTATTAGTAGAGTCAAGTGATCCCTTCCTGACAGCATAAGCATTCAAATAATCGCCCATAAAAAGTAGGTCAAATCGCACCTCGAAGTTAAGGGGGGCCGCATGCCCCGACCTACTCTATACTAAGGATCTGCTCTTTTCGTTAGTTTAATACGCGCATAGAATTTACGTATGTAATTCGTACACTGCATAATTACTGCCATGCTGGTGTACCAGCAATTGTCATAACTACACTGTAAATTTTGAATTTTGAGTTAGCTTAATTGATTGAGTGAGATGGCTGCACAATTCCTTTGAGCTGAGATAGCTTGTTGTTTGCAAGTTATAACAACATGAAGATTATCATAACTCAAAACGGCAAGCTATCATGGCTCAAACAAATTGTGCAACCATCTCACTCAATCATTTGAACTCAAAATTTCAAATTTTACAGTGTACGGGTGGTAATATGCCACATTCCAAGTTCTATTTTGAGTTTTTACCCCTCACTTTCGCAAAAAAAAAATTGTCACCAAAATTCACAATTTCAGCCATATTTTTTTCAATTCTATTACAGCTAGAGAGTCAGGCTTGGGGTCAATTTAGATGATTTTGGTCTTGAGAAATCTAATGAAAAGGTTTCCGAGGCCTCAAAATGTGATCCTGATAGACATTTGGCATATTGTCAT
The DNA here is from genome assembly GCA_026936325.1 of Platynereis dumerilii. Classification (NCBI taxonomy): domain Eukaryota; kingdom Metazoa; phylum Annelida; class Polychaeta; order Phyllodocida; family Nereididae; genus Platynereis; species Platynereis dumerilii. The sequence continues at coordinate 67,919 of JAPTHN010000278.1, read as the reverse complement.
ATGAATTTTCTAAGAAACTGCGGGAGTAGTCAGTTATAGCCACAGGGTGCAGCAAAAATGCCTGCATTCATATTGAGTGCAACCTGGTAATCTTTTTGGAAAAAATTGCAAAATCCTCATAAGTGATACATTACAAAGATTCTGGAGAGAGAGGGTTAAGAGTACCTCAGAGATGATTACACTAAAGTAAAACAAGGGTGCAAGCTACGTACATTTGCCCCATCAATTCAGCTTTGAAATTGATTGAATTAGTAAGTTTGAGCGCCCCCTGTTGCCTGTGCCTTGAGTCAATTGTCATAAATGCTATACAAAATGACACCGCTGAGTCAATTTATTTTGCCATTAAAATATAACAGAGGTACATCAAGAAGGTACTGAGATAATATGATTTTAGCTCTATACTTCAAAGAGCCCCTACAATTTACCTAAAAGGTACTGGGGTCTGAAAATGCAATTTTTCTAACTTTTTAGTAACTGATTTCCAACAAAATATTATGAACGAAATCTGAGTCGGGTGAGTATCACCCCCAATGGTGAAGTACCTGAATCTTAGAAAAACTCTCTCTTAAAAAGATTTGGCTGTGTTCCCAATTATAATGCCTTTTCATTAAAAGTCACTCACTGCCACCCAAAATCAATCAAACTGATCTTAAAATACCATGAACCCTCACCTGTTACAGATTATAAAAGGAAGCTATTGGCATTCTCCTAAATGAATCCTAAATGGCCTGTGTCCAGCAAGCAACCAACTCAAGCAATTACAGTATGACAGCTGGCAGCAGCATCACTACATCACATGTACATTCATACAATGACAATTAATACAATCAATCAATTCCCTAGAGATCCAATTTATACATTCTTTGGCATCTCTGATAATGTCCTCAAATGGTTCGAGACCTTCCTGCATCCCCGAGACTGTAAAGTGAATGTAGGCCAACAGTATTCTGAGGCTAGAGATCTGCCTTTCTCTGTTCCGCAAGGCTCCTAGGACCCGTTCTATACCTGGTATACGCAAGTACAATGCAAGATGTCATCCCTGTGAACATAAATCTTCATGGCTATGCTGATGATCATGCTGTCAAGATTGCCTACAATGTTAAAGACATTGCAGCAGAACAAAGTACAATCAAGGAGCTTGAGATCTGTGCAAGCAAAATTAATGACGGGATGGACAGTAACAGCTCCAGTGACTTAATGTAAAAATTAAGGCAAAAATTGCCAAAATTCCAAATTATTTAATTCCCTGTGATATTTTAAGCCACAGAACGATTATCTCTCTAAAAATGGTCATGAAATTAATATTTTTTGTCTCATGCTGGAAATATTTTTGTTTTCATGCCATTTAAGGGCATTATAGGCCTATTAATAACCTATAAATAGCCATATTTGGCACCTACACCTGGCGCCACCCTATGGCAACAGCTATAACAAAACTAATTTTTAATATTGTTTTCTAAGGCCTAAAAAATCAATTTTGTGGAGGGACAATTTTGAGATAGCCTCTTATTGGGCTAAAAATAGCCAAAAACTGGTTTTCCCGCCAAAATTTCAGCCTCGTTTTTGGCGGGAAAACCACATTTTGCATGTTTTTAGCCAAAAAAAGGGCTATCTCAAATTGTCCCTGCAGATAATTGTTTTTGGAGGCCTCAGAAAACAATATTAATAAAAAATTCTTTAAAAAAAGAATTGTAGTTTGCCACTGTGAATGCAGTAGTCGTATAATGAGAAGGATGTACGATCTAGTGATGGATGGATAACTGGGGCTTCACATTCTGTAAATGCACTTGGTAGGCTAATTAGGAGAGGAGAAGGACACAGCAATGAGGCAAAGGATGATGATTGAAACAGCTGTCTAACAGAGACTAGGCCCAGGTGACCCCAACAAGAGCTAGATTTGAATCCTGGACCAAGTGATTTCTAGTCTGAAGAGAAAAAAACAATCTCAAAATCCGGATAGCAACTTACACACGAACAATATATGCACTGATAATTTTAAATCAACAAATTATCAAAATTCAAATGGGCCCACTGTCAAATGCCTAGAGTCTATCATTTTACTGAAATGGTCGATAGGCCTAAGCCACACAAAATGAGTGAAAAAATATTTTCAAAAAGTATCAAAATTAAAGGGCCAATAATATGCCACAAAACAATCATTAAAAGTTGTATGAAGTAGGCCTTCCCTTCAAATATTAATCTAGATGATAGTCTGCTTCAGAGTAGTATGTGGGCTGTATTCATGGAACTGCAGAAAACACTGAAAAGAACACTGAAGACCACTTCTGGGTGCAATACACAACTTTTCCATATATGCTATTTTCCAATCAGGAAGTTCTCAAAATGGACTGGTGTTGATGCCATGCAAAATCTACAATAAATAGAAGTAGATTACATGCGAAATTTGTCAAAATGAGTCTGCAAATAGGCCGAAATGCCCGAAATTAAGTCCTGAGGTAACCTGTCAATCACATTGTCATTTAACAACGCACATGGCATAACTATAGACTTAAAAACACAATAATTTTCGCCGCAAAAAAGGTTAAAAACGGGCTCAAAAGCCAGAGAACAGCAGCAGAAATACTGCCAACAATCTCCAGAGACAAGGGGCCTTTACAAGGGCCAGATTTACTTCCACATTTCCAAATTAAATGCACTTCATTATTTTCGCGCCAAAACCCACCAGCTGCATGATGAGGCTCTGATGGGTTTTATCAAGAGGAGCCTGTCAAACAACTGAAGCAGCGTGATTTACAGTTCGGCCTATTCAGCAGGCCTGTGGGGGATATTAATATGTAAAAGGAGATATTTCATTGGTAGTCATGTACAAAATAGCATAAAAGGACGGCAATTTACAGATTTAATGAGCAAAAATACTTCAATCAAACAACACATAAACTGATGATGTAATGCATATTTTATGCAAATGAGCATTGAAAAGTGCCCAACCATGTAGGTTACCGAGGACAATTAGAAGTTTGACCAATGGATATCTCCTACTAAGCAGATAGTTCTGCTCTTGATCTGAGATGAAAACTACAAAAATAATGTGCAAGCACTTTAACAGCTGCTTGTAGAGACGTATATATAGGTGTAAGTGTCTACTAATTTACTAATATACTATATAAATCTATCTATCTATCCCTCTATCTATAGATATATCTATCCATTTCTTCTTTCTTCCTTTCTTCCTTCCCTTCTTCCCCTCCTTCCCTCCCTTCCTCCCTTCCCTCCCTTCCTCCCTTCCCTCCCTTCCCTCCCTTCCCTCCCTTCCCTCCCTTCCCTCCCTTCCCTCCCTTCCCTCCCTTCCTCCCCTTACTGCTGTGGTGTTTTTAAAGATGCCTTGTATGTGTTTCCAAAATAAAAGACGAGTTGCTTGAGAAATGGATTTTGTTCATGGTTCATTAGAAAATGAGTTCATGAAATATTAAGGAACAGTAATAGTGTATGTTGAATAAAGTAATTTTGGAGAGTTCATGAGGTTGGCTCTACTCTGAGATTTATGTAAAACTATAAAAGATAGGTTTCAGAAAAGTTTATAATGTCTGTCAATGAAATCAACATGTGTCAATGGTGTGAGCTGTTAATTGCACTCCACGCTCAGCAACACTCGCAAAAGTAGGTCAGTGTGACCCAGTTAATGACATTGCTGTGATTGACCTTTGACCTCAAGGCAGTCAGCCTGTTTGTTTTCTTTAATAATTTTTTCTATCTGAGAAAGACACCAGAAGCTTTTCAACGCAAGATAATATTCTATTTAGACTGTATGCAAAGTTTTAATGACATAGGTGAAACAGCACGACCTTGGGAGTTGTCGTAAGTTTTAATGAACTCCTCTCGCAATACAGGCTGCAAGCAGCTGTAAAAATTAGCTTTGTTTTAGCTGTTGCCATAGCTTGGCTCCAGGGGTGGGTGCTAAATATGGCCATTTATAGGCTATTTATAGGCCTATAATTGACTGAAATTGCATGAAAGTACAAATATTTCCAGCCTGAGACAAACAATTTTTTTATTTTTCATGAATATTTAAAGGAAATTATCATTTTGTGCCGTTAAAGTCCACAGAAAATTGAGTAATTCAGATTTATGATAATTTACCCTAATTTTTTACATTTACTCACTGGAGAGATTGAAGATGAATCCAGCAAAAACAGAGTTCATTCTCTTCGCATCCAGACAACATCTTAACAAGACCATCACCACACAGCTGGACGTATGCAGAACTCCTGTTGAACTATCTAAAAAGATCAAATATCTTGGTGCAATTCTTGAAGCAAGTTTAAACTTCAAGGACTATGGATCAACTGGTAATATTACCCTCGTCTTCTTCAGCAGCTTCAAATTCATCCATGGACCTCTGTTCTCTAGCGATCTCGTGTAGATCCAGTCCATAGGTGGTATGAGGTGGCTCATCAGGCTGTAGGTCAGGTAGGGCGTCCTCCAGGTGCCAGTACTCAGTGTCGAAGGTCCCGATCTCCATTCTATCTTCCAGTGGTTCTTTCGGTGGGTCCTTCTGCCAAATTCTGGAGAGCATGTCTGCCCGAACGTTCAACTTGCCCTTGTGGTACTCCACCCGACAGTTGTACTCTGCGAGCAGCACCGACCACCGCTGAATCTTCGTGTTCGTCATTTCCTTCGTGAACAACGAAAGGAGTGGCTTGTGGTCGACGAACGTCCGGTACGAGGCTCCCCAGAGGTACGGCCTAAGCTGTTGGAGACTGTATACGACACCCCAAGCCTCTTTCTCGATCGTAGCCCATCGTCGTTGCGTGGGAGACAACTACTTGGAGAGATAGACGATGGGTCTCTCTACGCCAAGGTCGTCCTTCTGACATAACACGGCCCCCACCGCGTAGTCGCACGCGTCAGTGTAGAGGAGAAAGGGCTGGTCTGTCCTCGGGTGTGCCATGACGCTATCGCTGACGAGGGCATTTTTGAGGAGTTCGAAGGAATGTTGGTGTTCTTCGGAATGTTGGTGTTCTTCGGTCCAGACGAATCGAGCGTGCTTCCTTGTAAGCGCTGTCAGTGGTTCAGCGATCTTGGCGAAGTCCCGGATGCAGGTACGATAGTATCCAGCCATACAAGGAAGGAACGACACTCGGCGAGGTCCTTGGGGGCGTCCATCCTGATGATCGCCGAGACCTTTTCTGGGTCAGCTTTGAGGCCTGCCGCACTGACTATATATCCCTGTAGCTTGACTTCTTCGAGACCGAAGACACATTTGGCTGGGTTGAGGCGAAGGCTGTAGCGCCGAATCCTCTCGAAGATGACCTCTAGATGCTATAAGTGTTCTTCTTCCGTCCGTGAATATATAACCACATCGTCAATATACAGCATCGCTATCGTACCGATGGCCCTTTGGAACAGTTGTGATGCGTTCGATAGGCCCATCGGCATCCTGGTCCAGTGGAAGAGCCCGCGATGGCATATGAAGGCAGTCTTCTCCTGGTCGTCCTTGTTCAGAGGGATATGGTGGAATCCCGACTTCAAATCCAACGTTGAGGAGATCCTGGCTCCTTGCAGCTGGTCAAATATGTCACGAATTAGTGGGATGGGATAAGCATCTTTCTTCGTGACCATGTTGAGTTGGGTGAAGTCGCAACAGAATCGGACCTTGTTTGATTCCTTCTTGTCCAACAGGACGACAGGAGACGCCCAAGGTGACGACGATGGCATGATGACCCCCTGTGCCAAAAGGTCATTGATCTTGTTTTCCAGGGCCTTCCTTCTTGAGAGCGCCAGGCGATAGGGTCGGCGCTCGATGGGTGGTCCTTCCGTCTCGATACGAACGGCGATGTCTGGATGACAGCCCAAGTCCTCGCCTTTGGCGGCGAAGAGGTCCTCGCCCAAGGTGACGACGATGGCATGATGACCCCCTGTGCCAAAAGGTCATTGATCTTGTTGTCCAGGGCCTTTTCTCTTGAGAGCGCCAGGCGATAGGGTTGGCGCTCGATGGGTGGTCCTTCCGTCTCGATACGAACGGCGATGTCTGGATGACAGCCCAAGTCCTCGCCTTTGGCGGCGAAGAGGTCCTCGTGTGCCCTCACACACTGCTGGATTCGGGGTGATGCAAGGCTTTTGCATCCAGCTGCTGGGAGCAGTGGCAGAGTGCGATTCCTCCAGGTCAGTGTACCGTCCTCGTAACTGATATGAGCACCATCGTTGGCCAAGATGTCCCTGCCCAATATCATGGAGTAGGCTATGTTCTCCATAACGATTACTATGATAGGGCCCAAAGTGTCGTCTGTGACTTCTGTGGATCCCAAAACTTCAATGTCATGGCCTGTGACGCCGCACAATTGCACCGTCCTGCGAAGAAGTGGAATCCTATCGACTGTTCTGCATATATTGTCAAACTATGGGATGCCCCGGTATCGACGAGCGCGTGCTTGGTCCTTCCGTGCAGTGAAAGCTCCACGTAGACGCCCTCGCCTGCCAGGCGTCTAGAAGTTTCCCTGGTCCCTTGATTGACGAGGGTTCCTGCGAGAGGCCTCCCTTCTCTTCCTCTTGAGACACTGCCGAGATACATGCCCTGTCTTGTTGCAGTAGTTGCAGATTGGGCCTCCCTCCTCATTAAAAACGTTGTAGTCATGCCTGTCTGAAGTGGACGTCACAGGTGTGGAAGTGGTCTTCAGTCTTGCCCCTCCATGATCTTCTCGTCGGTTAGCCTGACTGGGCTTTTGGTCCTGTCTGGCGTTCTTGTCCAAAGTTGCCATGAGTTTGGTAAATTGTGTTGTGAGGCCCGAGATTTGTCTTTGCATCTCGCAAAGGCCCTTGGTCCAGCGATCTTCCGATGGTGGACTGAGGAGGATGGGGTCCTATTCACCTCCTGGGGAGTCGGCTAAAGGCCCCTATCTACATAGGCTCTTCGATCCTGTCAGGAACGTCCTCATCTAGTGCAATCTGCAGCCTATATTTATCAGCTTCGTATGCTTGGATCAACGTCATGGCTGCGGAGAAGTTGGCAGGGCGTCCTTCCTTGACCAGACGTTCGACCAGATGGCGATCTCGGAGGCCTCGCAGATATGACCTCAAGAGGTTCCTGTTGAGGTCCACAATCCCGTCCTCTTCTGTTGGCGGATAGACGAGGTTCACGGCCTCGTGAAAACGACGACTGTATGAGGCTGAGTTTTCGTATGCCCCTTATTCTGTCTTTTCCACCTCATGTCTCAGTCTGTCGTCTTCATGGGGCGAGAGAAAGGCCTGTTGGAGGTGATCTCAGAGTTGATCCCAAGTCACCGCGTCTCGTGCTTGTTGCGAGTTGAGGAAGTGCTCTAACTCACGCCTCAATGGTCCAGTTGCTGATTGAGAAGCAATGTAAACTGAGTAACAAGAATAATGCTTCGTGAGGGCCACATTGCGAATCCACTCCCTTACTGCCTGGGGGGTGTTACCGTCGCAAGTGGGGACACGTTTGACCTGGTCCTCGGTTTTGCGACGTTCTTCTGATTCCCTCGACATCGTCTGTCTCTGAGCGTCAGCATTCAATCGGAGCGTTCTGTCTTGATGCAGATAGGTCGTGAAGTCCTGGACCATGAGAGGCTGTTCTGCTGCTCCTGGAATCTGAGGGGCTTGGTCGCCCGCTGGGGCTGGGAAGTGGCCTTGTTCTCCTTGACCTGGCTCGTTAGGAGGCATGTTGAGGTGTGACGTGGAATTTGTTACTTCACATCAGCAACTGGCAATCTTGGAGATCATAGGTCAGTCATGGGGAGTCCTTTGTTGTCCATGTGGCTCCAGGGGGGTCGATCCTCATTTCCCAAGATGATCCTGTGATGATTCCAAGATGTTCGACTCAGGTCAGCCGTCACCAGTTATAAAAGGAAGCTATTGGCATTCTCCTAAATGAATCCTAAATGAATGGAGAACTAACCAAAAAGGCTCTGTAGAACTTCCAGTATATGTAGAATCTAAATCAGGTTATAGCAAAAGCATATCAGATGGAATAAACACAAATGCAAGATATACTCTTTCACTAGTCAGATAGAATCTAAAGTTTATTGGTAAAACTCCCATATTTATATCATTGGGAGAAACCCATCAACCAAATCATCTGCTACCCTATCAGCGTGCCTCGGCGGTCCAACATCGGCCCGAAGCTGGTCCGATGCTACTGACATCAGACTGACACTGGGCCGACGTTGGACCGCCGAGGCATGGTGATAGGGTAGTTGAGAACAATACATTAATACAGTGGCTTTTCATCACCCATGGACAAGTCTGTCCCAATCAATTAATATATGTATGACTAACTCTCAAGTACCAAGCTTGGCTTGGCCAGGTGCAATTTGCAATAATTAATGAGACACACATGGCAGATCTGAAATTGGCAAAATGTAGCATCAACTGTAAATATATAATGTTGCTGAATATGCTAGAGAGACATACATGGGATTAAAGGTAAGTAGATAGATATTTATAATTTAATATTTAGGGAGTTTTATAGCATGGCATTTCACAAGATGATTTCATATTTGTAGACATTTGAGCTAGAAAAATACATCATTTTTCTTGCAATTTTCATTGGTTGTGAGCAGGGTTGGGCATGAGTACACATGTACTCGTGTACTCGAGTACATTTTTACTCATGCCAAATCATGAGTACAGTACTCGTACTCGTACTCGAGTACATTGCTAAAGTACTCGTACTCGTAGTGAGTACATCACAAGTACAATTAATGCTTCAAAAAAGCAAAATGGAACACAAAAGCAACTAAATTATGAAAAATGAAATCATTTTTGAACAAGATGAAATTATATAGTCTGTAGATCTTTGATTCCAAGTCATCCTTGCTCTTTTAAATGTCCAATGTTCTTTAGTCAAATAGGTCAACCTAAATTTAAGAAATATGTCCAACATGACAAAAAGGGTTATTTAATGCCATAGTTCAATTTTTACCCTCGCCCATTGCCATCGGGTATTGTAGTTATATGGCAAATTTGTGTCCGTCCGGCGGGTGGACGGGCGGATGGACGGGCGGGCGGGCGGCGTCACACAATGTGTATTGGCCTCTGTGCCAAAACTATTACACCTATATATATATGAAATTAGACACATGAATGGGTCTTATAGTGTTAATGTGCCTTGTGGAGTTCATATTTATACAATTACCACAGTTTTTGTAAAATATTGAAAATTCGAGAAAATTATTATTTTTCCGTTTCGACCAGAACTCGGAAACAATTATACCTATGGGCATGAAAATCGACCGTAACATGTATTAAATACCCTAGTTGTGCCTTTCCGGGGTTTAAAACTGATTACAAGAAACGCACCAAAAATGTAAAAAAATTGGTTTTTTTTCAACCCTCTGTAATTCCATCAATTTTGGAGTTAGATGTTTGAAATTTAGCAATTAGTTGCCTAAAATATAGCTCTTGATCGTTTGGAGGGTCCATCTAACGAATTTTGAGTGAAAACCAAAATACTGAAGAAGTGTACATTTTGTTTGCATTTTTCTTTAATTTTGGTCTTTCGCACCAAAACAGTAATATCTATATTGGTAAAAACTGAAAGGTTTTATAATTAAACTTATTTAAAAGGAACTCTTTTGGCCATTATGTAGTTTATGCAATCTTTTAGGCTGACAGAAGAAGTTTAAAATTCACAAAAGATGTGAAAATATCAACTTCCTGGCAATTTTGTTTCTATTAAAGTCATGCAATGCTCTTGAATATGAACAAAATGAATAAACATGAAAGAAAGACATGGTTTTGATGCATATATCTGTTAGATCATTAGATATTTGAACCTGAAAAGGCCGAAAGTGCTAAAAATAGACAAAACTGTAGACCTTTGAATTGTCACATTTCAGTCAATTTTGGGTCTTGGTTACTCAAAGTGCCATCAATGTGCCCCAAGTATATTTTTTATCACTTTCTTCCTCAGAATTCATGTGGTTAAATATAATAAATTATATATATCACATATAGACAAATATGCTTTATGCACTTGGTTCTGACTCAGGGGGCCTTGCCATTCTAAACTTTTGACAAGAAATCTCAAAACCGCCACTTGTTACCCTTTTGCTCAAATCTAACCTCAGAGATGTAAATTAAAGGAAAGAAATTAAATTAATGTCAGCCTGCTTTTATCTATAATATTGCATAAAAACTAAATTTGATCAAAATCATGATTGCAGAAATGATTCCACTAAATAAAAGCCTTATTATTACAAGGTTATTCAGAAATTTACTTGGCATGTAACAAAACCTTATTTCTACGAATTTCAATATTTCATTTTATATCCAAAGATATCTAATGTTGGATAAATCTGTATTTTAATTAATGACAAAACTCACCCCAAGCATATATTAGCACCTTGAAGACAATAAGTGTCACTGCTTTGTTGTGGAGGGGTACAGCTTTTGTTGAAGGGACATTATGTGACATGATGTCATTAATCCTCCCCAATTAAAAAAATTGAGAGTTTTTGGCCCCCGACTGTTATATTGACAATTTTGGGCTCGTTTTGAAGCTGAGAGTCTAAAGATTCCATTTTTGATGGGTGGCAAGCTCGCACCAATCGCATAACGTCATAAAGTGGGGCAGAACGTCAAGACCTCCATTTTTGGAGGAAAACCATTAAAATCATGTTTTTTGGTGGTTATTTGATCAATTCTCATCCGAATTTGACCAAATTTGGTACACATGTTGGATTTGACACTGTTATGGGATTTGGGTAAAAAATTCCTGAAAAGTGCATTTTTTTGAAATATTTTGAGTTCATAATCAATTTGCAGAATGCAATTTTTCAATGTTGGCTTAATAATGTTTTTTCCTGTTTCAAGAAAATGACAATATTTGCACGAGGTTTGCACTCATTTTAATCCTTACAATCTGAGCTTTCCAATGATATAAAATTTATTGGTATCTACAGCACTTGCAAGGAAATATTTGGTTGCCAAACAGCCGGAGTCATTTTTTTGGTGATTTGCAGAAAAAGCTGAAAATGCTATTTTTCTACTTTTATTTGATGTATTTTTATCAGAATTTCATCAAATCCGGTAAATATATTGAATTCAACATCAGTCTATGGGGTGTGGGGGTAAAACTGCGAAAAAAATGCAATTTTTGAAATATTTAGAGTTCATAATCTTTCTGCGGAAGTAAATTTTCAAACTCTTTTTGATCAATAAAGCTTATTGTGCTTCAAGAAATTCACTTTTTTTGTATGTATTTTCTACTCATTTTAATCCTTTCAATCTCAACTTTCCAAGATATGAAATTTATTGGTATCCATAGCCACGGCATCGAAATATTTGGTGCCAAGATAGCCATAGTCATCTTTTGGGTGACTTGCAGAAAATAGTGAAAATGCTATTCTTCTCCTTTTATTTGATGATTTATCATCAGAATTCCATCACATATGGTAAATGTGCCGAATTTAACATCAGTTTAGGGGATTTTGGGGAAAATTGCGAAAAATTGCATTTTTGGAAAATGTTTTGAGCTCATAATCTTTTTGCAGAGGTAAATTTTCCGTCTTTTAATATATATATTAGATAGCTTATTCTGATTCAAGAAATTCAATATTTTTACATTAATTTTGCACTCATTGCAATCTTTACAATCTCAGCTTTCCAATGATGTGAAATTTATTGGTGTCCATAGCAATGGCATTGAAATATTTGGTTGCCAGGCAACCGAATTTGTCTTTAAGTGATCTGCGGAAGAATGTGAAAATGCTATTTTTCTCGTTATTTAATGAGTTAATTTTCATTAGAATTTAGGTCCACTTGATGAATATGTTGAATTTAACACTAGTTTGTGGGATTTTAGCACACTTTTAAAAGTGCAGGACAGTCGATGGGCTTCCTAATTTAACTAAGTGCGCCTTATTGTCCTTCAAAATTAAACCTGGACACTGCTTTGGTGTATATCTTCTGTAAGGACTGGTGTAAATTGTGCGATTTTTTCTTCAGGACAATTTTCCAAAAAACCAAAGCTGAATCACGTAATCTAAAAATCAGATATCAAAATATGATACTTTTGCCAGGATCTTACCAAGTTTCAGGGCAACTGGACCATTTGGAAAATCGTGATAGGCATTTGAAACAATAGGTTAAGTGGCACAACTTGCCCTGGTATCTGGGTGAGTTGTGACGCATGATGGCAGGATATTCCGCTTAGTTTTTGCCAAAAAAACCATGCATTTCACCTTTTTCTTCAGATAGGTCATTAGTATCATGTCTTTACCATGTCGCATATATGTTACATGAAACTTATCAAACATTTTAAGAGCCGTTATAGGCAAAAATTCAAAATGCTGCACAAACTAGAATTATTTATTGTTCAGAGAGAGGTATAACATTTTTTTAAATACATATTTTTCTCAGGTCATTTCACAACATGCTTCTAAAGGCAGAGGGTAACTTGCAAACAAAAACATGAACGCTAAAATTGTGTTATACCATTAGCAAGACTCGCCCCAATCCAAAGCTGAACACCTTACCCCGAAGATATTTTCTGGAGAAAAGCGGTTGTTAAAAATAAATCAACTATGCAAGATTAAATTTATCTAACAGCAGAAATGTTTTCTAGATACACCTCCTAACTCCATCCAGCCAGAGCCTGTATAGAGGTACATCATCTTATTACAGATACCAAATGACTCAGAAAAAAGAATGTCAGTCCATGATACTGTAAGCTTTAAACAACAAAAATTAATTCACAAGTGTAAATTTTCATAGCATTAAATTTTGCAGTTTTTTTTTCATGGTGCATAATATTGTTTAGCAAATGTCTATACATGGGCGGCGTTGTCTTCTTTACCCAGTTGATTATTTCACCTCGAGGTCCCCAACAGTGGGTGGCACAACTTAGCCTGTAACACAACATACCCAGGTCTCCCCTACATGCATAACATGTGTCTTAGGATGCTGAATAGCAATAGTTCAGAAATGTCCCTTTGTTTTATGTATTATAGGAGCACGCACCTTTATCTGGTATCATGTGATATGACATTTAACAAAACAAAATTTAATATTGGTTAGACATGAGTGCAAATATGATTTTGAACCTATAGACCTTCAAGTTTTGATTGCTATATTACAATTAAAAGATGTGTGGAAGGAACCTCCACCTAACATCACATTTTAAGTGGCAGAGACAAAAGCCAAGCAAATATATTTATGTGAGTTTGGTTCGCTTTTGAAAACATTGGCCCAAAAAGAGTTTAATCTTTTTGCATAGGTTTTTTTTGATAATTTTTAATTCAGCTGCTTGAATACATTGTAATTGAAGAATCATTTGTGGTACTTCATAGTTTTACAGTGTACTGAAATTCAATGTGCACTGTTTCCCCATCATAAAATTGGAAGGTAAAAATATGGTTCATTATTACTCGTGAGAAAAACAAATGTTTTGACACTGTTGCTATGGACACCAAAAAATATCATATCATTGGAAAGCTGGCATTATAAGGATTCCAATGAAAGCAAACTTCAGAACAAAAGTAATGATTTTCTTGAATCACAAAAAAACAACAGCTGTTCTGCTATTTTTTGCAAGCTTCAAAATTAACTAATTTTTTTTTCAAGAAACCTAAAAGTTGATAATTATTTCGCATTCGAATACATTGATATAGCTTTAACAAATGTTACCGTAATATGGGGTGAATTGGGACACTGGGGTGAATCGGGACAGAACAGGGAAACATTTTATTTGCTTAAAGGCACCAATTTCTACTTGCCTTACGAATTTCATTTTTTGCACACTTTTAGTAAACATAAAAGCACATATTGTGATAGAATTTCGTATTTCTAACTGCAGACAGTGAGGAGCTGCAGCACCTTAAACTCGGCCCTTCAGAAATGACATTTTTTCAGGTGGTCAAAACTTTGTGTGTATCACATAAAGTATAAATATTACTGCCACCAAACTTGCAGCAAACTTTAAAATCAGTTTAGAATAGTCACTGAGGACCACGATAATAGACTGGATATGAGATTCTGATTATTTGGTTCTGGGTTCAGATCCAGGTCTATGGCAATGTTTCGGGATTGAACAAAATAACCCTACTTATTTTCATTTGAGTTTGCTGGCGTGGCTTTTTGATGAATATTATTGAACTTGGCATCATTTATGGTGGATTTAGTCCAGAATTATCAATCACTGGCAAAATTCGAAGAAAAATACAGTTTTCAAACGTTTTCTATCATTTATCACGTTTTTAGAAATCTGCATATTATCAATTAAATTGATTTTAAATTTCCTTCAAAAATTTTTTTTTGCATATTGAACGTGTTTTCTAATGTTTATTCAAAAGTAGAAATCACTTAAAGAAGGTAGGGAATTTTGATTGAGGAAATAATTGAGTGTCCCGATTCACCCCAAAGTGAGGGGTGAATTGGGACAGTGGTTTTCTGAGCCCTGACCATTGGAAATTTAAGATATCACTTGTAGCTCCAGGGGATAGTTAGACCTTTTGCTTGGACACAATTTGACACCATATTTTGATTTCTGGGTTGATTTTTGGCCATTCTATAACAGAAAAACGGCCAAAACTGTCCCGATTCACCCCATATTACGGTAATACAGATTTTTCAGTTTGCCGTAATGTAGGCCAATTTCTTTTCCTTCCTTTTTTCTCCTTCCCTTCTTCTCCTTCTTTCTTTTTTTTTGTCTTTTTCTATCCTTTTTTTAAAATCTGTATGCACTTGCTGCTCCTGGTGCTGAGCATAACAGCAGCAGGATCATGCCGCGAAAAATGGACCGTGTGCAGAATTGTAGAATTCTATTTTCAATTAAATCAAGTCTTGAAGACTAGCCAATATTGGAAAGTGCCTTCAATTAGCCACAAGTAAGCATACTACAAAGAATCAGATTCATACAATACGTAGTTTTAGCAGGATCTGATGCACAGAGTCACACAGAAAGAATCTGAATCTGGCTCGTCACATACAGTGCCATTGCATCAATGTTAAACATCCTTAATCAAAATGCTTCTGGAAGGACGAATTCTCATCCGATGAGAGGAAAACATTTTGGGTCATAAAGGCCGATATGTGAGGCATGCAGGATAGAAATAGCAGCCAATTTTCTTTGCTGTAGTTGGAGTTAGGTATGGGTCAAAGTCTTTGATAATTAAGTGAAACGCAGGCCCAATGTTAAAAGATAGGGAAGGGTGGTTCACTTACTTATCAAAGACTTTGACCCATACCTAACTCCGACTACAGCGAAGAAAATGGGCTGCTGTTTTTATCCCACTTGCCTCACACATCGGCCTTTATGACCCACTTTGTTTCCCTTTCATCCGATGAAAATTCATGTCTCCACAAGCAGTTAGGCTGAGGATGTTTAGCATTGATGCAATGGCACAATGTCATGCGTTTCACATACTTACAGGCGGCACTGTAAGGCCTGGTGCTGGCAGCCCTAATTATAATGACAACTTCTGACATAGCGCAATATTCTGTAAAGTGGTCATTTACGGAAATTATTTGACCTTGGCAACATGATCTTAATGAAGTTGATCCCCCTGAAGAAGAGCAGACACACCTGTTACAGTTGCTGATCAGGTTGCTGTAAACAAAACCTGTGTCATCAACACTGCTCAAATGATATTGCGCAATATATGTTATAAAATCTCATATTTATCTTTCTAAATAGTAGTGCAGCAAAATCAAAAATTTGTAAATATTATTATAGATCTGTAATTATTAGGGGGTCATATACATAAGCGGCTCCAGCCAACGTGTATGCCTCCTAGACCAATTGTATATGGGTAAGGCCACGAAGTTGAGTCATTTGAGCTGCTAAAAGTGTCCTCTAAATTCGGAGCTGGCTGGCTGAAATGGATTTTGATAAAAGCTAACTGAATGAATGCAGGACTAAAGCATGCATACTAGACTAAACTGTGTAAAAATTTGAGGTTGATACCACAAAAACTAAAGACAGGACAACTTTTTTGTCATGGAAACAGGCCAAAAATGACGTTTTTAGGCGTTCGTGGATTGACATGGTCAAAAGAGGACTTTACTGTCTTTAGGAAACCCTCTGTTATGTCATTTTTATTATTTAGAATGATAGAACAGGTCCTGCACTTTTATTTCATACATAGTGAACGCCTGGGAATCCATTATTTTGATAAGATATAAGTCATTTTTTTATCGTAACATTTTCAGCTCTTACCTGTTACGCGCCATTGGACTGCTCTAACTTTTTATTTCATTGTAATACTGAATTGCAAACAGTGTCTATCTGACCACTGAGGTGATGCTTACAAGATGCAATTCAGTTATGACAACAAATAGAAGAAAATATCGCTGATAACTTGATTTTTCATCATGTCCTCATCAAACCATGTTTCACGGCCAAATTTTCTACCCCCTGTCTTTTCATATTTTGAATGGCTTAATCTCTATTTTTACATTACAAAACAGCAGTGCAATGATCAGACATAAATATTGCCAATTTGCAGACTTGAGGATAGAAAATTGAGGCCAGGACATGAAGAAAAAGGGGCAATTGTCCTTTTTTGTCTTGTTACCGAAATGTTACGCGCTTTTTGGGGTAATATGGTAACAGGACAGTTGTTTTATGTCCTGTTTGAATTGTAGTAACAAGGACATGTCCTGTTATGTCCTTGCAAACAAGCAATCATTTTTTTACAATTATGAGAGAGTTTCAGTGGCTCCGTTGCTTAAAAACTGTTGAACTGAATCTACCAATCTTTTCTTATCACATTGTAGGTTAATCACCAAGTAACTCATGGGTATTATGGTAAATATTTGGTATAACTGGTCACATAGTCACATAACAGGACATGTCCTGTTACTGAGTTTGTATCAAATTGTCACCACTTGCAATTAGAATGGAGAACCACAATCTGAATTTTGTGTATTTAACTGTTGCTCGATGCTGCTGAATCAAAATTCCGCAATCACACATCTGCACTGTCATTATTATGTGCATACAGTCATTCTATTCCTATTTGTCTTGTTACTTGTCCCGTTACTTGCCCATTACTTGTCCTGTTATTTGTCCTGTTACTTGTCCTGTTACTTGTCCTGTTACCTTGTCATTAAAACAATATTTCTCCAACTTTATGAATTATTGTATGGAGAATGTTTGTGCATGTTCATGGCAAAAAAAGGCACAAATATTTCTAACCATCTCAGTATCTCAGATAGCATCCACACAGTATCTGGTGCAGTGAGTGGTACTCTGAGTTTGCCTGTGTAACGAAGACTTGTCCTGTTACTTATTTGTCCTGTTACGCAATAAAAATGACGGAAGCTGGTTTTACATTCTAGTTTCTAGTCGTTTGTCATGTTTCTAACATGTTTCTTGCTTGCCAAATACACTCCACATGGGTTCCATACCTGTAAATTCATGATATTTGCTTTATGGCCAACTTTAGCAAACGATCCAGACTAAAAAATTAACATGCAAGGACTTTTTAAGGAGTTGCCATTAGAACATCTATCCTATCTACACTGTAAGCATAAAACGAGGGGGCAGGGGGCAGCTGCCCCCTAAACATCCGGCAGGCTTGTTAATTAGCATTTAATTTGAGCAAAGATCTGAAAAATCTAGCCTTACAGACCCAATGATGAACTACCCCCCCCCCCCCCCCAAATATATATCACCTCTCCCACACCATGTACACATGTTCTATCCAACTACCTAAATAACTACCATTCCGCCTGTCTGTCTACGTGGATCTATATCAGGATCTATCTATCTCTATCTATCTTTCCAATGTTAGTGCTAACAATCGGTTGGAAAATCCATAATTGATTAATCCGGTATCCTGGCCGATTGATTATCGATTAATTGATTTTTCTTTCCTCTAGCCTTCAATTTTTTTTTTCATTAAATTTCTATAAAAAGAAATAACATAAAAAAGTTTCTTGTCCATGTTGTTTGAAACTGTTATTTGTCAACAGTTTCTGTCATTCATATATTTATGAATTTATGAATAGCTGACTTAAGTTTTCAAAACAGGATACATCAACTTCACAAATGGGATTCTTTTTTTCTCCTTTCAATTTCATGGGCCTATCATGGCAATGTTTACCGGTGCTCACTCAAGTTCAATAAGAGTGGGCCAGTTTTTTATTATTCATATTAAGCCCAGGCTTAGGCCTACACTTTAGAAACGCTTCATCGCCCATAGATACGAACAAGATCCTCCCGAGTAATTTTAATCCTTATGGTGCAGTAACACATCCTCCAGGGCATGTATATATACGATGTTTTCTATGAGAAACAGTTCATGCGTTGCTTAAACTTGAAGTTACAGTCCTTGTTATATTTACGTGGAATCTCAAGTTCTTTTCTGTTGAACTGTGTTGTCATAGATGACTGTATTCTAGCATTGCAATGTATGTAAATTAACTACAAGCTGTGATGTCATTTTAAACTGGGTCAGTCACAGTTTCAACACAGTGTCAGAGTGAAAATTGGGTCTGGGAAAACCAATCCAAGTTCACGGCTTGTTAGCTAAAGGGCTGCCAGTACAATTATATGTCACATAACCTATGTGTTTACGAAAATATTCTAAGCCTTTTGTTTATCGCAAGGTCTCTTGAAGTTTAAAGTTGTAAAGTCGCAAGTTTGCAGATTAATCAAAAAACTCTGTGGGGATTATAACAGTTGTCTACTGTGAATGCTCACGAAGCTGCCATTTAGTCAGATAAGACTGGTGATTGCCAATGATAGATTATTGGAATAACAAATGTAATGCTTCCTTCTACAAGTCAATGTTTAAACTGTGATGCTTACTTTTACTGTAAACCCATTGGCTGGCAAGCTGTGATGATGTGGTTGCAGGGGCTATCCCATATAAAATGCTTACTCTGACACTGTGTGAAACTGTGACGCTCAGTTTTGGAGTATCCACATTGGCTAGAAGCCGGTAAATCTGACACAGTTTAAAATGACATCACAGCTTGTAGTTAAGGTGACTCAAGCGTGGTACACTGCACATACTTCTGAGCAGCCTGGTTGCCTAGCAATATAGCGTCACAACTGCTGCAGGCCCTGAAAAATTTGTGACGTTACCATTTTCTGCTCTCTTTTTTTCAACAGCATGGCAGCCAGTAATTTGTTATTTACATGAGATCTAATGCAGCTAGAAGCATAAGTATTTTTTCAGTGAATGCAGTTACACCTACTCTATGCTACTTCAAAGTTTCAGCTTCTCATCTTTATCCAAAGAATTTTCTCTGTTTTTTTCAGTCAACTGTGTCTAAAATTGTCTTTATTTCTTTAAATTGACATTGGCACAGTAAAGGTAGAGTAGGTCGGGGCATGCGGCCCCCTTAACTTCGAGGTGCGATTTGACCTACTTTTTATGGGCGATTATTTGAATGCTTATGCTGTCAGGAAGGGATCACTTGACTCTACTAATAACTAGAAAAACAAATGTCTACTAATTTTAATAAAGGAGTTACGGCCATTTTTGTAAAAAAATTAAAATTGCCTTCTTACCCCACCCATCGGGCAAGAAGCCCCCCTATTATAATCCTATGGCAATTTTTTTTGCGAGCGCATTCAGCCTAAAAGTTATTTCTTAGGGTTCTTTTATCCTTTTTAAGGCATTCTATTCACTTTTTCTGAATTTCAGAATTTTTCTGTTCATACTTTTATTTTTTAATATTTTTTGCCCTGTTTCAATTTTGGTCCCAATTTTTTTCTATTTTAATTAGCTATTCTATCAAGTTTAAATGTAAAGTACACATTATTAATGGTTCCTGAAGCAGCTTCGACCACCCAGTGAAGGGGGCCTCATGCCCTTATCATGTGGGGCCTCTCGCCCCAAATCCACATATTTTAATTTGACCTCTATATTTTGAACTAAAATGCAAAAAACATGATCCAAATCATATCGATGTGATAGTCATAAAGTGAAGCAATGCAGATATCCATTATAGTTTAAAAAATTTCCAAAGTTATTTCTGACAACCCCTTTCAAAGAATTAGTCAAAGTTACAAAAACCATGCACATTTTTTTCTTTCTTTGATTTCTACTATAGTTTGGTGCTGTTTGCCCTGAAAATTTGTGACGTCACCTAAAACACCTCTGGCTTCAATCCTATCAATAGATAAACGCACCAAAAATGTAAGTTTGGATATAAGCCTGGGGGGGCCTCTCACCTAACCCGGGCTTCTTGCCCCGACCTACTCTACTGCAGCAAAAAAATGACTGGGAGAATTTTTTTTATTTTTTGCCATTTGTTTGACAATAACTTGTTTATGATATATGCAAATTTTAAAAAAAATCTGTATGATCGTTTTCCTAAAATTTGATAACTGCCAAAATTGATGCATGCAAAATCTGCAATTAATTAGTGTGTTGGTGCCCTTTGAGTTCTTACAGAAAAAAGTATTTTAACCTTTTTCTTCACATTTGTGGCAAATGTATTGGTGTACATCCATGGGAAGACATTTCTGACATTTTTGTGTGACAAATGCATGTAATGCTTTATTCTGTGGTACATAACCAAAAACTCAATTTATGACTTTTAAGCAGGCGTTAGGCCAAATATGCCGTTACCATGGCAACCAAGCGAGTTCGTGAAATTTTTTTGTTTTTCATTTTTGGAATGTATGCGTCCCATAGAGTACCTCTGCAAAATTTTAGAAAAATCTGTATGATCAAACTACCATGCTTGAGTCACCTTAATTTACATATATTGCAATGCTAGAATACAGTCATCTCTGACATCACAGTTCAATGGCATAGAAAAGAACTTGAGATCCCACTTAAGTCTAACGAGGACTCTAAAGTGCTTGCACGTTATTTTTTGGCTTTGTTCCACAGGCCATAGACTAGAATATCTGAAATCAATCAAGTTTACATTTGATGCAATATGTTACAGCCTAATTGGTGATTGATCTTTGCAAAGTTTTTTTTGTGGATTGGAACGGTTTACCAGAGGGCATAAAAAGAAAGAAAGGTTTTAAAAAAGCTGTCAAAAAACATTTAAGAGAACGAAGCAGAGACAAATTTATCTCTATTTATTTCTAAATTAATATGCTGCTATGCCTCTTGGCCTGAACCGGACCGTCCAAAAAATTTATAAAAATTTAAATTTAAATTTAAATTCTAGGACCCCAATGGAAATAAGTCCTATTCTCTGGACTTTTTGGGTGTTATCCTGGGAAGATGTTTTCTATTTACAATCTAGTCAAAACTTTAAAAAAACTATTATAAATTAAAAACTCAAACCATTTCCATTATGTTTTTATTCCGTCCATTCATGTCATGTATGTATATATTCATCTTTCCAAATAAAGCAAATCAAATCAAAAAAAGTTTAATATTCTTACAATTGTACCTGGTATACCCCTCAGACCTCAGTGGCTAATTGCTATTCAGACCTTTTGAGGTCTTAGGGTTTCTCTCAAGACAGTCAGGTATCTACTGCATCAAATAAGCAATTGAAATTCACCAATCACTTCTATGGTGTAGGAAGAAATAGAATTTGATGCGTTAATTACATTTAATAGAATTTGATGTGTTACATTTAATAGAATTTGATGTGTTAATTACATTTAAAAATATAAATTTTGCAATTCAGCATCCTCTGAAGCCCATTGATCCACTCTTTAGTGTGATTCACGTTTGTTTTCCCTATTCTTGAACAAGAAAGAGTTGTTTTTTTTTCGCGTAACAGGACATGTCCCTGTTACGAAATTCTCTGAAATTCAACTTAAACAGTGGTGGAACTGCAGAAAGTATATATGTATATCAAAAGTAGAGTGCTAATTAGTTGTAACAGGTGTTATTGATCCAGTTACTTCTTTAAAACGCGTATAGAAGGTAATGCAAACAGAATATTTGTCCTGTTGCGGTCAATTAATTTGATTTAATTGTCAAGCACATCTGAGAGCAACAAAAAATATAATTCAGCCTTGGTTACAATTATAGCTAAATGTATTAAGTATAGTTTAACAGCTAAATTTTGAAAGTTTCTGAACTTCCAGAGTAGCTTAAGCATTCTAAAGAATTGTCCTGTTACCACATGTCTGGCTTGGACTTTGAAGTCTACATTGCGGCTAAGTCATAGCAGTGTGGCCAACAAAAATAGCACAGAAAATAAGTGTCTGCCTTATTTGTGTAGTTAGTAGCCAACAAGTAGATATTTCATCATTACTTTTACATTGACAGAACTCAGAACCCTAATTGTCCTGTTACGTTTTTTAAAGATTGAATTTTTAAAAAATCAAATATATATGTATGGGGAGCTCCAACAACCTTTGTAAGGTGACCCAAGCAGGTTATATTACATTAAAATATTCAATTTTGAGGATCCAAAGCACCTTGGAAGTCGGAAATGGCAAAATATGAAAAATGTTACGTTTTTTAACATTCCAAATAATTAGTCATTCATAAAAACGTGAAGGTTTTACAGCCTTAAGAATATTGATTTCATATGGGCATATGATTATCTGAAATAGAATTCATAATTTCTTGTCAAAATTCCAAACATTCTTTTTGACAGCTTTTTTCAGATAAGATGCCCCAACTTCGTGGCCTTACCCATATGTATAAATATGTTATGTTATTAACTTGTCAAAAAAAAAAGAGCATTATTTTGGTCGAATAAACTATATGTCTGTCTGTCTGTCTGTCTGTCTGTCTGTCTGTCTGTCTGTCTATTGCAGTTGCTTAGCTGTCACCCTTTGATAAGAGACGAATCACCTGAAATTGCTTTAGTTAAAGTCTCTGATTGTACATTGCTAAAAAAATAATAAAGTTTTATTTGAAATGTTTAAATTGTATGCAGGTACAGAAGAATTGAAGGGAAGATCCAACACTTGATGAAGTCCAATTTAGAACAGCAGACCAATGATATTATGGAACTCTTGGAGGAAGGAGGGGTTGCTTATCCAAAAGAAGGACATTACGTTATTAAGAAGCTTATTGATGAAACAAAACACTTCTATCAGGACCCCTCTTTTACCAAGTTGGTTCAGGTACGTATGGTACAAACATGATACACTTTATGCTGACTTGTAAGCCCCTATAAGCTCAGTCAGTAGAGGGCTCGCCTCACAAATGAAGGACCTGGGTTCAATCCCCAGGCTGGTGATCATGTAATTCCATGGCGTCGTCGTTCACAATAGACATAAATTTGAGGTGCAATGGGCCCAACTGGAAACAATTCACTGACTTAGCATGGCTACCCACGTTACAGTCCTTATCATACTTACGTGGAAATAAGTTTTTTTTCTATGCTGTTAAACTGTGATATCAGAGATGACTCTATTCTAGCTTTGCAATATATGTAAATTAACTACAAGCTGTGATGTCATTTCAAACTGGGTCAGATTCCCCAGCTTCTAGCCAATGTTGATCCTCCTGAACTGAGCGTCACAGTTTCAACACAGTGTCAGAGTAAGAGTTTTATCAGGGATAGCCCCTACAACTACGTCATCACAGCTTGATAGCCAATGGGCTGACCGTAAACTACGTCATCACAGTTCAAACATTAGAGGTATATTAATTGCGAATGAGAACACCCTCAAGAGCCCATAGATTGCAGCCCCACGCGCGTGGCAAGCGTGGGCCTGCTAAATATTGTACAGCCACGCGCGTGGATGTGCCTTCACTCGCACGCGTGAAGCTTGACTATGCCATCCAGCGCATAGATGCTCACCAGTGGCTATGCAATCCAGCGCACCGTAATGCTCCCACGCGGCTGATATTGAGTACTCAAGAGTGCTACTGATCACATAGTCAGGAGGCTGCTATGTGTCATCCAGCGCATGCTTGAAAGTGTCATTCAGCGCACCTTTGAAAGTGTCATCGAGCGCACCCTTGAAAGTGTCATCCAGCACACAAGTGATGGTGATACCAGAGCAAATTTATGGAACATTAGAATTAGCTGGCTATCTTTCTATCTATCAATCAATGTTTCTGTACAAAAATGCGTAAATTCCACAAATTAGTTTGAAATAATATTGCAGGAAAGTTATAACTTAATTTCTATCTATCTATCTATCTATCTATCTATCTATCTATCTATCTATCTATCTATCTCTATCATTAACACACGCAATATGGGATCTGGATCCTTGGATTCTTATTTATCTATCTATCTATCTATCTATCTATCTATCTATCTATCTACCTATCTATCTACCTATCTATCTATCTATCTATCTACGAGGGGCGTTCAGAAAGTTCACGGCTTTTTTTTATATGGACACTTATTTTCAATCTAGAACTATGAATTTTTTACAGGATAAAATTCAGCAGTTTTGGAATGGGTTTCCAAAATTTTGGAACATTTGAATATTTTAAAGTCATTCTGTGGCTGCCATGGAAACAGAAAGTTTGGCTAGGTGGAGCAGGTAGTACGGAGATCAAGAAAATCAATGAATTGCAGCTGAGAAAGACTTCTCTCTGTCACTTGTATTAGTAAGATTGACAATATTTGACACAAGAAATATGATATTAGCTTCTAAATATACTTTCAAGCATACCAAATGTTTGTATTTTTACAGTGAACCAATGTGGGAAAGCACTCATGCATGCCCGATTTGGCAAGAGCGATTCAGGCGCCAGAATCTGAGTCCTTAACTACAGCAGGACTTATGACAAAGCATTGATTCACTGGTATGAGCAAGAGACCAAAGGGACAGTATTATCCACCCCAGCTTTTCCTTTGAAATATAGCTTTACAAAAGACCTGGTTTTCCATTACCTTATTCACTGGGGGCAATAGTTTCAGGCACTGGAGGAGAAAAGGCTTTGGATGACTGAAATGCTTTCACATAAACTTTTCCTGGAAGGCTTCAAGGAACATTTATTTCAATGCGTCAGGTGTATGAATTAATGCTTTTGTAGTACTTGCAAGTATTTGTAAAAGGTAATATTATATTTCTTGTGTTAATTATTGTCAATATTACTAATACAAGTTGCAGAGTGAGGTCTCTCTTAGCCACAATTCACTGATTTTCTTGATCTCCGTACTCACTGCTCCACCTAGCCAAACTTTCTGTTTCCATGGCAACCACAGAATGACTTAAAAGTGTCCAAATTGTCCAAAATTTTGGAAATCCATTCCAAAACTGCTGAATTTCATCCTGTAAAAAATGCATAGTTCTAGATTGAAAATAAATGTCCATGTAAAAAAAAGCCGTGAACTTTCTGAACGCCCCTCGTATCCATCCATCCATCTGTCTAGCCAATAGTTTAGAAATAGTATGCGTCTCACCACTAGATTATTAACGCACGCGATATGGGATCCTTGGATTCTTATTTATTACATTGGAAATTTGGAATAAATCTATATTAGTATGAAGAATTGCTAAGGTAGATCTAAAAATATGCACTGGATTGCATTCTATACGGTGCGCTGGATGGCACTGCAACACACCGCTGACAGTGAAATTAAAAGCAAGTTGTCTGATTATTATAGACTGTCACCAATAGCAGGCCCAGGAGCAAACAAGATGCGCTCACTCGCAGTATCAAGCGTGGCACCCCCACGCAATAAGGGCACGCATGTCTTAGATTGATAACCATTCCATGTCCCAGATTTCACCCCCAAGAGTGCGAGGGATTGCAGGGTCAGGGGTGCGCTCATTTGCACATTCAGGGGTGCAAGTGATAGCATGCACAAGAGGAAAGATGCGCTGGAACGCACATTCAAGCGCTTGAAAGTGCGCTCAGTAGCACTCTTGAATATGGCAAATTTGACAATAAATATATATGAACATTGATATATTGAAGGAAGCATAACATTTTTGATCCCAATGATTTATCACAGCAATCATCAGTCTAATCCTACCTAATGGCAGCTTCGTGAGCATTCACAGTAGACAACTGTTATAATCCCCACAGAGTTGTTTGATAAATCTACAAACTTGCTAATTTACAACTTTAAACTTTGATGGAAGTTGGTATAAACAGAAGGCTTTGACAATTTGTTTGTAAATACATGGCTTATGTTATGTATATTTGTTCTGGCAGCCCATTGGCTGAGAGGCTGTGATGTCAAACTTGCATGGGTTTTCCCAAACCAAATTTTAACTCTGACACTGAGTTGAAACTGTGATGCTCAGTTTGGTGGATTCGCATTGGTTAGAAGCTGGGGAATCTGACCTAGTTTGAAATAACATCACAGCCTGTAGTTAATTTAGATATATTGCAATGCTAGAATAGAGTCATCTCTGACACCACAGTTCAACAGCATAGAAAAAAAACTTGAGATTCCACGTAAGTATGACAAGGACTGTAAATAAAATAACCTTTACATTAACCTTTACAATATTACAAAAAACCCTTTTCTGATTACTCATGAATTTGTGTGTTTTCTGTTGACATTGTCTGTCAGCTGTGATACTCCATTTTGCCAAAAAGCATTGCCTATTTGTGTTTTAGTGAGGGTAAAATTTTTTGCTGTTTTGGCATGTTCAGAAAGAATAGACACTTCTATAACTTCTTCATGGATCTGACAAAAGTTCAAGTGTATGTCTTGTCCATACATCAACTTTAAATTTAGGGAGCCCATATTCTCTTATGTCTTGATGATATTAAGAGCCAACAAATAGTTTATTTGATATTTGATTTAGCTTGATACCGCCTATGAATTCCTGAAATTTCTGCACCTTAGATCTTCCTCAAATGATACATAATTATGCTTTTTGTTTCTGACGCAGTTCACAAAATGCTCCAGAAAAATATTTTGCAAATTCTGTTTATGTCATTCGATCATCAGCTATATGATGCTACAGATGGGTCGGAGATTGCATCATTGCTAAGGTGCTATGATAATCGTCATTTTAGAAACTGATATGGCTGATGTGGTTGGAGCAATGACTATAGGTTGTACCAACCTGCACATTAATTTTCTCTATGGTTGGCAAGGGAGACCTTAGCTATGATATCATACTATTCATAGGTAAACATTACAGGTGCTTGTGACAATGTCTCTACTGCCATTGTGTCTAATATCAAAAAGTGTTTTTCAAAAGACTTTGGATATTCCAAATAGCACTATGAGGATATTTGAAAAGGTCAAATATCCCCCAAGACACTATTTGGATATTTCATCAGACCCTATTTCATCAGATGATATTCCATCTTAAGCTTTGGCTGACGGTATGGAGCTTTGGCAGACCGTATGGAGCTTTGGCAGCCGCCAATTATTCCCCGGGTCCTATTTTTGGTTCCAAAATATCCAGCAGAGGGGGCTTCAACTCAGAGGCCCCGGATGCATGCTGCACTTCATTTACATTGAAGTGCCCTCTTTTGCTGTAGAAGAGATGGCAGTGCATGACAGCTCAAAGTTCTAGCAAATAGTGTCCAAATAGTGCCTAACCATGAAACACCATTTGGTAACTATTTGATGTAGAAGAGATGGCTGTCAATATACCATGACAAAGTTTCTAACATAGTGTAACAAATGTAATTAGCAATCATATTAATATTGTTAGATATTTATATAAAATGTCATATCATCTATAATTATATATATGTATGAGGAACATAGCTTATAGAATTGTAATGCATGTATTAGTAGTAAAGTGTGATTAAGGGCTAGGCAGTTAAGCAATCTGCCTTTAAACTCAAAGTGTCAGATAGGCAATCTCTTTTATCAATAAGCCCACATTTGTAGAAGTCACAAAGGCCTAATGCCCTTTGTGAGTCAGGGAGGTTGCATAAGTTATTGGCACACCTGCCAGGTGTGCAGCAGGATTAATTATAGTTCAGATAGGACCTCAAAGGAGTGTCAAACATAAAGGGACCACCCTAATTGCATTGCCTACAATTAGTGCAGCCAGCAGTATGCATATCTACTTAGATTGGTATTGAAGCCCACTCAAGGTGGCATGTATGTAGATGCTATTAACACTTAAGTAGCTTGGGGTTATAGAATCCTTAATTGTATGAATGTCAATTGTATAATGAATGCCAGGGAGAGCCAGCAGTGCCACCTGTGAATAATGTATAGAAATGTTTGTATATTGGTTGCTAAGGGACCATGAGAGGCCCCTGTAGTGAATTGTAGGAACTAAGTAGGAATAGCAGGGACAGGCTGACAGAGCCCCCTATTGATAAATGTAAGAGTTATGTATACCTGTGCTGGAGCATGACCCAGCTGTCAATCAAGCATTGTATGAATGATACTGGCCTGTGATTGGTGAATGAGGTGGGGGCCTGAAGGTCAGGGGCCGGACTAAACTGTTGATTGTGTTTGTGTGAATAAAGTCAGTTATTGAGAAGTCCTCAAGGTGGAATGTACCTTTTGCTTGGAACTTATTTATTTAGCAGAGTGCATAGCTGTTTTGAACTTTAAGTCTTATGGTTAATGATCAAACTGATCAGTAGTTAATATTTGGGAAGCACAGCCATGGATTTGAAGTGCTCGGATTAGAACTAATATCTGGGATATGAGAAACGGTTATACTGGTGACCCATGACTTGTTTATGAACACTTAAAAGACAGAAGGACATTTAAGCAATAATACCTGCAGGATACACAAAATTTTGACAAAATTTTGAACTTTCAATTTCTCACAATCAACTCAAAATGCCTCTCGGACCGCAAGGCCAACAGCAGCCTGCTGCCCCACACCCTCTCGGCCCTGGATTGCAAATACCAGCAGCGGCGGCAGCACAGCCACTATCAGTGCAAAACTTTGCCAGCTATCTCGATCAAGAAAGACGATTGAGAGAGAAAGAACATGGAGATCTCATGGCCGAAATGATGAGAGACAGAAAACAGAACAATGCTTTCTACCAAGAGAGAATAGACCAAGAAGCACGGCTCTTGGATCGACAGCAAGAAGAAGCTGAGCAACGGCTAGCTACCGAGATTGCACAGACAGTGCCAAGATGTGATGGAGCCACACCTGAATCAGTGAGAAATTGGCTCAAAGAACTCGAACTCACAACATCATATACTGACAGGACAGTAGTCGTGGCTTGCAAGTCAGCCACAGGTCTCTTAAAGGAGGAGATTGAACACCACTTAGGTCCCAACGCTGACAGACGCAGAGCGAGCTGGCCTCTTCTCAAAACACATTTGCAGCAATCGTTTCTCACGCCCGAAGAAGCCGAGAGATATAAATGCGAAATAGAGCATATGAAACAAGGCCCCTATGAAACGACAAATGCTTATGGACGTCGTTTTAGGCGCACGGCTGATGCTGCATACCCAACGTATGCTGGGGCACAAAGAAACGACACAGAGAAAAGACTCTTGTGGAAGCATTATGTTGCGGGACTCAAGAACACCAAGATGGCTGATAGAATTATCAACGAAGGCAAAGCTATGGACTATGAGGTGGCGATGGAACAAGCAGTGAGATTTGAGGGCAATCAACATCGAATCAAGATGGTCAGAGGCCGAGCCATGGTTGAAAGTGCGCCAGAGAGGGAGGAAGAACCAATGGATGTAAACGCCATCAGTGATCCAGCCAAGCCAACATCGGAGTTTAGGGACATGCAAAGACAGGTATCAGGCATGGCTAATCAAATCACCAAGATGACGGCCATGATGATGCAGATGCAAATGGATCTCGCTCAGAGCAGGCAGCAGCCAGCGTATCAGCACGTGGCACCCATCCCCCCCGCACAGGACGCCCCACGCCATCCACCCCGGTCACAGAGGCCGCGCCAACAGCCACCCCCGCCCACAGCACCTAACGACCAGTGGCCCGAGAACGAGCATGCCTACGCTGACAACGGAGCTCCCATCTGCAGCTACTGCAACAAGATCGGTCACACCGCCAAGATTTGCAGAACACGGCAACGACACAGAAGCCAGCAAAGTCAACACCAGCAACAGCCCCGGCGGCAACCGCAATCGGGGGAATATTAAGCGCCGCAAATCCTGATGCCCTAGTGTATGTATGCCTCTATCTATATGGTTGTCGAATTTTAGCGTTAATAGATACTGGCGCATCTAGGTCGATTTTGCGGCGCAACGAATTTGAGGAACTTTGTAACATCACTGGTAGAGCACCCATCTTAAAAAAGACAGTGCAGCTCATTGGGGTGACAGGCCACGATCTGACGGTATTGGGCAGCTCGGAATTTTTGGAAAGCAGGTTAGGAAACATAGAACTCATTGTAGTGGAGGGGATAGGCCACCCCATGATATTAGGAAGAGACGTTTTGAGTGCTGATGGGGCGCACATTGATTACAGCACTGGAAGCTTGTACTGGCGAGATATGCAGTTGACTCTATTGCCTTATAACCAAGAAATGGCCGTTGAATCGTTGGGTGCAAACCCACCCAAAATCAAAGACAATGTAGTTGAGCAATTTGTCAACAAGCACCAAGACATTTTTGCAGCCAAAGGCGAGAATCTGGGCTGTCACCCAGAAATCATGGTGCGCATCAACACAAAAGGGGGCCCCATCAAACGCAGGCCATACCGTATTCCCTTGATGAAACGTCAAGCACTGGATGATCATATTGACAGCATGCTGGAACAAGGAATTATAACGCCATCATCATCACCGTGGGCATCTCCAGTCGTCCTAGTGCCCAAGAAAAATCCTGAGGACCCCCCGCGCTTCACAGTGGATTATAGTGCCTTGAACAATCTGACGAAAAAAGATGCCTATCCTATCCCGCTGATCAGGGACATCTTTGATCAACTGCAAGGAGCGTGGATGTTCTCAACGTTGGACATGAAATCAGGATTTCATCAGCTACCACTGCACCCGGACGACAGGGAGAAAACGGCCTTCGTTTGCCACAGAGGCCTATTTGAATGGACCAGATTACCGATGGGCTTATCGAATAGCAGTAGTCAATTTCAAAGAGCAATGGAAGTCGTGTTACAAGGTCTTATTGGAACAATTGCTTTGATTTATATTGACGACATCGTATTATATTCACGCAATGAAGAAGAGCATGTTAAACACCTTGAAATTGTCTTCGAGAGATTCAGACAATTCAATTTGAGACTGAACCCAGCAAAATGTGTGTTTGCCATGCGCAAAGTCAAGCTCCTCGGCTTTGTGGTAAGTGAGGACGGCATCGCGGCGGACCCTGACAAAGTTGCAGTCATCAAAAACATGCAGCCACCTAGTAATGTCTCGGAACTCAGGTCTCTGTTGGGTATGACCAATTATTACCGCTCCTGCATGAAAGACTATGCGAAGATCGCGGAGCCGCTCATCAATCTCACTAAGAAATCAGTGCCCTTCCACTGGACCGCGACGCACCAAGCCGCTTTCTTGCACCTCAAGATGCAATTGACAAGTGACAATGTAATGGCGCATCCGCAAACTGACAAGCCCTATAGACTTTACACAGACGCGTGTCTTTACGCTGTGGGGGGCCTATTATGTCAGTTAGACGACAATGGTATCGAACGCCCAATTGTGTACTTATCGAAACAATTGTCTGATACTCAAAGAAAATGGTCGACCATCGAGAAAGAGGCATTTGGAGTTTTTTATTGTCTCACTAATCTCAGGCACTACCTGCTGGGCAGCGAGTTTAGGACGTTCGTCGATCATCGACCCCTCACCAGTTTATTCACAAAAGAAATAAACAACCCGAAAATCCAGAGATGGGCGCTACTGTTGGCAGAATTTGGGTGCAAGATTGAATACCTGAAAGGCAAGATAAATGTCAGAGCCGACATGTTATCTCGACTCAAGCCTGATCAGTCGATCAGCACCTTTGACACGGGTTACTGGCAGCTCGGGGATCAATTACCGGACGGACCTGAGAGCATAACAGGACTCGATGCACATGGCTTGAACCTGCAGGAGGTCGCAGAACAGCAGAAACAAATGACCCAATGGACTGAGCTTAATGATGACGACAGCGAGTTTGAATTGGTCAACGGCTTATTGTATAGCAGCAGAAAGCCCTACAAGTCAGCTACACACCATTTAAGACTGGTGGTGCCTGAGCCACAGAGACAACAGCTCATCA
The DNA here is from genome assembly GCA_026936325.1 of Platynereis dumerilii. Taxonomy (NCBI): domain Eukaryota; kingdom Metazoa; phylum Annelida; class Polychaeta; order Phyllodocida; family Nereididae; genus Platynereis; species Platynereis dumerilii. The sequence continues at coordinate 36,050 of JAPTHN010000278.1, read as the reverse complement.
AACAAGCACATCAAGAAGTCGGCCATCTGGCAGTGCACAAGACACTGAGGAAAATACAGGACACTATTGTATGGCCCAACATGAAGCAAGACGTCGCAAGCTTCCTGAAAACGTGCCAGACATGCATTGTCCACAACAAGCATTTTCCAAAGGCCCCAATGGGGGACATGCCCATAGCAGACGCTGCGCTTCAAATTGTGGCTATGGATTTGATTGGACCTCTGATCACAACACCTGAGGGCAATCAATATATCCTGACGATCATAGACCATGCCACAGGGTGGGCAGAAGCATACCCAATCCCCAATAAGACCAGCTTTGAAGTTTGGAAGAAATTGACCAGAGAATACTTCCCAAGGCACGGCTACATGGACGTCTTGATTTCGGACAATGGACTGGAATTTGCAGCACAAGCCCTCAAAGGATATCTGTATGCACTGGGCATCGATCATCGTCACACGACTGCCTATAACCCTCAGGCCAATGGGAAGTGCGAGAGGTTTAATGGGACACTCAAACACATTATAGCTCGTCTGGTCAACAATTCACGCAGCTCTTGGGAAGGCAAATTGGGTGAGGCGTTACTTTGTTATAACAATGCTGTATCAGAAGTCACAAATCACACGCCATTTTTCTTGATGTATGGCAGGAGAGCCAAATTACCACTTTCACGCTTGCTCCCTGATCAACACTTGCTGGATGGCAGGTTACAGGACTTGTCAGATGCACTCAGAACTGCGGCCCACTTAACAAGAGAGTCAAGGCACAACAACAGGCGCAGACTAGCTAAACAGGCCAACACAGGAATCGTGAATGTGGGAGATTCTGTGGTGTTAAAAGCAAATGACCCATTGAGCATGACATCAAAGTGGGACCCGCAGTGGTTAGTCACAAGAGTGAGAGGCAAGGTAGTCACGGTCAGACATCAACAGACGAACAGGGAAAAGACAGTGAACATCAACAAAGTGAGAGTTGTCGATCCCAATATTGCCTGGGATGAGATCAACCCACGCCCTGTCAGAAATAGCTATCAGCCTAGACAAGCAGCAGCAAGAAATTTGGCCCCCCCAAAACGCCCACAGCAGCAAGGTGCGCGCCAGCAGACCGTGAAACGCAAGCGATCGCATCATGAAGCTGACACGCATGCGCAGGACCCCTCAGGAGGCAGTCAAGTCAAGAGGCAGCACGCATCACAACAGCCCCAGCTATTGCACCGTTCACAGCAGCAGAAGCGCGCCAACCCTCTCACTCAGCAGACGCACACCAGAGGGCCACAACAAAAGCGGCTACACAGACAGGCCCAAATGCCACAGTGTTAGCCACAGTGAAGCCTATGTTACTGCACTAGACATAGCACATCTACCTGATGGAGTAACGATCTCTGGAGGCCAAGAGCTAAGACGCATAACAGCAACATGGGACGTATATGTGACGCTTGACAAGCCCCCACAACCCATGCAGTTAGAGCAGCAACTCTTGAAACTTGACAACACATTGTCGCAGATTGAAAAGCTGAATGGTGATGGAGTCAACATAGACCTAAATGCGCACTCAACTCGACTACAACAGATGGTTAACAAGTTACAGTCTCCCCAGCAACATCGTGTCAAAAGGGGCCTCCTCGATATCGGCGGGTCGATTTTAAATGCATTGTTTGGCGTCGCCACAAATGACCAATTGAACAGATTCCAGGATGCTTTATCAGCTGTAGCTTCTAACCAACAAGAAATATCGCATGCACACAATCATCTGGTAACTATCGTCAACAAGACGAGAGCTTATGTAAGACGAATTGCGCAACGTCAACAACAAATGGAGCAGCACCTGAATCAACTCAATAAAGCAATAGTGGTTATTGCCAAACAAGTCGACCAACAAGACAAGCGAATTGCCCAACTCGAGATGGTCACCGAGCTAGACAGATACATGGACACGCTGGACAACGCCATAGACGCCCACATCACTCAAGTCGCTATCTATAGAAGACAACAAGCTGAGCTGGAGCTAGGCAAACTCAACAGAGATCTCCTGTCAGAAGTGCAACTGTCACAAATCTTAGTGGAAGCCAGCAAGACGCACAAATTGGTAAGTCATATCTCCTGGTATTATAGATATTTAAAAGTGACACCCATGTGGCATCCGGGTAGTGGCCTTGTGTATGAATTAGAATTGCCTCTTATCGCAGACAGCCCGTATTTACTTTACCAAATCAGTACCCACCCGACACCTGTCAATAGCTCGGATCTCACTGTCAAACTTAAGTTAGCACCAGCATATGCATTTGACACTATGACTGGCAGCATTTGGGAACCCATAAGGTGTGTCGGATTTTACCCTAGCTTATGCCAAGCACAAGCACAATATTCAGGCCCAAGTAGACAATGTGCAAGAGGGATTATCACGAATAGAACAGAACTAACTAATAAATGCAAGGCAATAGTGCAACATACTACAGGTGACACAATTGTAAATTCGGTTGCAACCAATCAATATATTGTCACATCTTGGGGAGAGACCCTGGTCACCCGGTGTGCTCGAGAACCCGAGGTCCACCAGAATCTCCCATTGGGCACCTATAACATCACGTGCAAACGCCCATGTCAAGTCAGCGGTAAAGGCTGGTCCTTTACTTGCATTGACAGATTGTATTTAAATCGCCACTATAGCTTGCCCCTTTTAAGAATCCCCGCACATTTTAACTTTACCAATAGACTGGACGCACAAGCGCTCCATGACGTCATGCCCCTAACAGCCGATCAGTCGGCGATGCCCACTCTGGAAGCAGATGTAAACTATCTATTGAACACCAACCCAATTAAACATGACAATAAAACCCTCACATGGACAAATGTCTGGATAAATAGCGCTTTAATCGCCATACTCTGGGTAATTGTGGCATTTGCGTTATTAAAAGGTAAACACTTGTGGGCAAAATTTAAGATGGTAATGAAACGTCAGCACAAGGACGGCCCTACTAGAGCGACATCAAAGGATGTTGAAATGTCAGACGCATTGGCACTAAGACCAATTGCCCCGACAGTAAGCCCACCTGCTCGCAGGACTGATCTCCCTGCGATAGCAGACCCCAATGCCACTGTTTGGCCATTATTACCAAATATAGCAGGCTGCATGAACCATTATCAGTAGGCCAACATGGTGTCACGGAAAATAATACAGGAGAATGACGAGCCATATATATAAGTAATATATATTGATACTAGAATAGATATCACTAAGATTGACATGGCAGAAACAGGGTATACTGTAAGAGATACATAAGATAGTATTAGGCGACAGAAAACCTTAAAGTGATTGTCAAAATGCAATGTGTAAATGATATGTTATACCATATGTAACATTGAAATGTTTATTATTGAATGTATATTATTAACTGTAATTAACGGTCCAGTGGCTGCCAATAAGTCGCATGTATCATCTCTGTTGAAGCAGCATTTTAATATTAGGCAGTCACTGGCCACATGTAATGCGCACCTTCTAAGATAGTTGCACCATGCTTCTGCACACAATTGAACTGAATAAGCGCACCTTCTAAGATGGATGCTAAATGCATTCGCGCACCACAGACACTAATCGAAGCGCTCTCCTAAGATCAATGCTAAATGTATTGGCGCAATAATTAACAAAGAAGATCAAGTCCTGAGGCCGCGAAGATCAAGTGCTGAGGTCGCGAAAATCAAGTTCGGAGGTCGCGAAGCTCAAGTTCTGGACCAATTTATTGTATTAAATGTCATATTTGATTGTTTTAATTAAAATATTGTAATCATGTAAGGTTGAACATATAAAATCCTACTCTTACAGAGGTAAAATTTTACATTCCCAACATTGAATATATATATCACAATGCTCATTAATAATTATCATTACCAGGACGGGAGGCTCTGCTTATCAGACCTTAAGCCGACTATGTTTAATCAATGATTAGGGTGGTCAATTATAATTATGAATAAGCACTTAATATATTGTAAACATTTGTTATAATTAATTACTCATAACGTGCGTCGCTAAATATAGCACCACACTACTCTCGCGGGGGGAGGAGTGTAACAAATGTAATTAGCAATCATATTAATATTGTTAGATATTTATATAAAATGTCATATCATCTATAATTATATATATGTATGAGGAACATAGCTTATAGAATTGTAATGCATGTATTAGTAGTAAAGTGTGATTAAGGGCTAGGCAGTTAAGCAATCTGCCTTTAAACTCAAAGTGTCAGATAGGCAATCTCTTTTATCAATAAGCCCACATTTGTAGAAGTCACAAAGGCCTAATGCCCTTTGTGAGTCAGGGAAGTTGCATAAGTTATTGGCACACCTGCCAGGTGTGCAGCAGGATTAATTGTAGCTCAGATAGGACCTCAAAGGAGTGTCAAACATAAAGGGACCACCCTAATTGCATTGCCTACAATTAGTGCAGCCAGCAGTATGCATATCTACTTAGACTGGTATTGAAGTCCACTCAAGGTGGCATGTATGTAGATGCTATTAACACTTAAGTAGCTTGGGGTTATAGAATCCTTAATTGTATGAATGTCAATTGTATAATGAATGCCAGGGAGAGCCAGCAGTGCCACCTGTGAATAATGTATAGAAATGTTTGTATATTGGTTGCTAAGGGACCATGAGAGGCCCCTGTAGTGAATTGTAGGAACTAAGTAGGAATAGCAGGGACAGGCTGACAGAGCCCCCTATTGATAAATGTAAGAGTTATGTATACCTGTGCTGGAGCATGACCCAGCTGTCAATCAAGCATTGTATGAATGATACTGGCCTGTGATTGGTGAATGAGGTGGGGGCCTGAAGGTCAGGGGCCGGACTAAACTGTTGATTGTGTTTGTGTGAATAAAGTCAGTTATTGAGAAGTCCTCAAGGTGGAATGTACCTTTTGCTTGGAACTTATTTATTTAGCAGAGTGCATAGCTGTTTTGAACTTTAAGTCTTATGGTTAATGATCAAACTGATCAGCAGTTAATATTTGGGAAGCACAGCCATGGATTTGAAGTGCTCGGATTAGAACTAACAGAGTCCGCGAAAAGTGCCGGTTTGCCGGTCAAAACCGGCAAAAATAGCGTGTGACCGGCAATAATACTGTGGTTACCTGCCCAAATGTCCGATGGTTATGCTGTAGAGTCTATGAATTGACACAGTAAGCAATGCAATTAGCAAGGGCTTTTGAAATCTCCAACACAATTGACAAACACCAATGACATAAATTGGTTGACAGAAGTGTCAAATGGATTGCAATTAAAGCATCAGATCAATGCCTCTACTAGTGAATACCTCATGATTACCATTAGCAATGCCAATTGTCGTGTTAGAGAAGTGCATGTTCTTGAACAAGATTAGAGGTCTTGCAATGTTACAACAGTTGGCAGAGTTCTTGACAGGTTTCTGCAATGCCTAGTGAATTATACATGAACATAAGTGTAATTATCAAGAAATACCCAAACTGATTGACTAAATTTAATAGGAAATATATTTACATGCATGTTATTAACATGCAAGAAGTCAGCATTACATTAAGACAGCACAGAAAGATCTCATTGTAGTTCCAGTGTGGTCCTTCCTGGTGTAATAATACCAACAAAATCATATTCAATACTCAATTTTTTAAAAATCTTTTGACATTTATTATATATATATAATGTATAATTGGTCAATAACGTTTTTTTGGAGGGCATTATGGGGTATTAATCAGTTATGGCCAGAGGGCAGAAATCATTAACTTAATGCCCGAGCCGCCAGGCGAGGGCATTAAATGATTTCTGCCCGAGGGCCATAACTGATTAATACCCCATAATGCCCGACAAATAAATGTTATTATCATTATTATCATTTTTGAACACAATCCATATCCAAGAAAAAAGTTACCATTTCTTTTGGATTCAGTAACGCCCGCTCCGTTTTCGCGATCTCATGCTCTTCCTTTTGAATCTAGAGCAAAACCGATTACACAATAGTGTTCTCCTTTTCATGGAGATAATTTTAGGTGTTTAAAATTTTCAATTCGGACCATTTTTGGCCGTTTTAGCCCAAAAACTGACAGAAAGTTAAATTTCTGAAGACGTCACAACATGTAAAATACACCAGGTGGCGTTTTCGCGGGCGTTAACGGCCATTAACGCCCGCGAACTGGGCGTTAATGGCCAGACAATGCCCGCTAAAATGATAATAATACCCCATAATGCCCGACAAATAAATGTTATTATCATTATTATCATTTTTGAACAGAATCCATATCAAGGAAGAAGGTTACCTTTTCTTTTGGTTCATTAACGCCCGCGCAGTTTTCGCGTCGCCCCGACTTTATTATTGAAGCTAGAGCATAACTGAGTCCAATTATCAAATCTGTGGATCTTGGAGATACTCCTAGGCTTTTAAATTTTTCAAATCGGACGATTTTTGACCGAGATTGAGCCAAAACAGACAGACATTTAACAACAACGTCACCATGACGTCACTTCTGATGACGTCACAATCGATAAAAACACTAGATGGCGCTTTCGCGGGCGTTAACGGCCATTAACGCCCGCGAAATGAGCATTAACCCACAGACAATGCCCTGCAAAATGATAATAATATAATATAATATCATCAATTCATCATATATCTGCAATTAGGCCTATAGGTTTAACAAGCCTCAGCAATTATGTTTGTGGAATCAGCAGCTTGTTTAGTAACTTCAGGTGCCTTTTGAAATTAATGGGAATTTTGGGCAGGTAAAATTTCATTCGGGCAGGTAAACTTCAGGAAGTACCTGCCCGAATGTCCTGTACATCAAAAGCACTTTTCGCGGACTCTGAGAACTAATATCTGGGATATGAGAAACGGTTATAATAGCACATTAGAACTTTTGGAAAAGTTCAGTAGAAAATGTGGCTTGGTTGCACTTTTTGGATATTTCGTAAGGGATATTGGCAAAGCATGGTGAGGGGGGTAGATATTGTGACAAAGACCTATTTTAGTGTCTGGCATGCAAAAAGCAGCCCTATTTGCAAATCGGGCATGTAGATCTTTCGGCTGTAACAACAGGTGATTTAATAAGCACGTGATTCTGAAGTTGTGCCACTAAATACATATCATTTTAGTTAATCTGATTGGCTCAGCAAAAATGCAATGTCACACAGCTAATATATCAAACGTTGGAAGTGCATGTTTACTGTTGATTCCTCACAGGCAAGTGTGAATGACCAGAATTGCGCGGTAATTAAATTGCCTGTAAAAGTATATGTTGTTTTTAATGAATTTTAGAGCTGTTTAGTAGCAAGACTTATGCCCCATTCTCACGGCACGTTACGGAGCACTTTAGGCGTCGGCAGTATGGTATTTCCTGGTAATTTGGATGAATTTGGGTGATCCCGCCGTCAACTTTTCACATCCCTCAGGGGTAGTTTTTGTTTCCCTCAGGGGTTCCTAGAAATGGAATAACTGCGCCTTGGATGTCAAAAAAGATTCAACACGTTGAAACTTCTTTCCATGACGGCGGAACAGAGCCCAAAATTTTCTTGATTTTTGGATGTCCGGCGGGGATTTTTTCGGTGAGAACGACTCAAAAACATCTCCGGAGGGATATTAGGACATCCCCTGCCCCTCAGGGGACCTCTTCTGCCCCTGCGGGGACCTCTCCTGCCCCTGCGGGATATTTTTACTTTCCCTGCGGGACATTTGCAGCCTCGCCGGCAGTTTTTGACATCCCGCCGACGGTCTTTTGACATCCCGCCGACAATTTTTGACATCCCCACAGGCATTTAGATCTTTCCCACAGGGATATGATCTTGTCTCCGCCGATTTACAATCTTATCCTGCTGATTTACGATCTTATCCTGCCGATTTACGATCTAATCCCGCCGTGATATGCTTTTAATTAATTATATAATCGTTTTATAAACATTGTATGTCGCCAGGTTGGTCTTTTTTTTCCTAGAATTCATCTCAAGCTATCCCTCAGCGGTAAAAAGTTCTCCGTAACGTGCCGTGACACTGGGGCATTAGTGTGAACAATGTTGCAGCTTATTATTGACAAGCCACAATTGAGTGTGACAGAACTGGTAACTGCAGGAAACTCTGTCTTCTTCCTGAATTTCCAAATGTTATCCTAGTTTTAATGTATTCTTCAGGGACTGTATTCAAGTTATCAAAGAAACACACTAGCAAGTGCTGGAGACATGTTTGATGACATTTGGGAGCTATTTGTATCACTCTGGATAGATCACCAGTCAACGGCAGACAACTGTATTGCCAAACTCAAGGTACTGAACTGCAAATTCCTTGACTTCGGATTTGAATTGTCAAATTGCATGAAGCATGTTGAAATAATTTCACTCTATTTAACGTTCCAGATTTTCCTTCCTTTGAATGCTAGTTTCAGCACAAGGTAAATATATGAGTAAATGTCACAAGTGCAGTAAGTAAGATATTCAGCCAGTCTTTTATTTATGTGATTTATACATACTGAGGAATGACGTTGTTTTCTTTCATTTTTAAAATACTACGGTGATTCGACATTTATGTTGAACAGTTGTTGCTCCAGGGAGAGGAGGAGTCAGTGTTGTAACCGCCGACAAATGTGTGTATACCACCCTAGCTCGGAGTAGTAGCTCCAGTGTTGTAAACTCCGACGTGGTTAGCGCAACTGGCCAAAACACAGCGGGTCGTATCGGGGCTAATACCACCCCCCCCCCAAAAAAAACATTGGACAAAAATGTTATGTTTTGATTAAAAGTTTCCATTCCATAACTGAATATCATGATGTAATCCACATGTTCATTTCACAGGAATGTTACTGAGTGTACTAGTGAATGACATCAGACTGTGTGGTTTAGTGTTATATCTTAAAATTGTATCTCTAGAATCTGCTCTAAATTCAAACCATCGCTTGTTTCTTGACAAGTGAAGCCAACATGGCATCTAAGGCCAGACCTAAATGATCTTAGTTTCTCAGATCTTCTCAAGGCACTTTTTCTAGGGCCTGTCGGTTGGACAAAAAAAAGGTGAAATCTACATTATTTAATTATACTAAGCTATTGATATGCAACATTAGAATTTGCTACCAAGTATCTTGGTGACGTCTTCAAACCTTTCACTTGAGATTTCAACATGAACTCTGGTTTCTGTCACAACTTTACACCTGGGTCATTCCATGCCAACTCACCCAGAGCCTCCAGTATGACCATCTCAGACTTTGATTTCACACGGATACCTTGAACTCTTTAGTGGAGACATGCCAAATATGAGGTATGTAGTGCAAATAGTTCAAAAGTTATGACCAATTTTGTAAAAAAGTTTTGTTAAATTATTTGCTCGAAAATGTCAGAGGTGCTGAGAACTGCTCTTTCGGGGGTCACAACTCAAGATTGGGCCGGGATATCACATTGATTTTTTTTTTCTACGCCAACTCATGATACCTCAGGTTTGATTTCTCAGCCCAAAAGTGAAATACCTCTATTGGTTCTTCAGGAAAAAAAATCCGAAGTTGGTTTTCCATACAGCAAAAATGTTTTTTCCAAAATTTGGAAGCTTTGTTTAAGAAGAACACATCTAGAACTTGAAGAGTAACACACAATTATTTCGTTGTCGGCTCCAAAGTGCCCATAAAAAAGATTCACAGAAATATCTCCATTTTTCAAAGCGTAGCAGCAGTCCAAATGTGTGTCCAGAATGAAAAACATAAAAAAAGGCGATTTTGTATTGGCAAAATGGCCATGTGGGCAAGTGTTCACACCCACAATTTTTTTTTTGGTGATTACATATGTTAGAGATCTAACTAAAATAAAAAATGTGTAAGACTATATTTTCATCTAATTCCCGTGACAATTTCATTGATACACGGAGTACTTTATAATTGGCAGTGGCTTACTGAAATAAATTGGTTTTTGAGAAAAATGCATTTAAAGTACAAGCTTTGCATTGGTTTCCATGGTGAATAAAAGAACATATTAATACAAACGGACCTAATTATTATGAAGCCATGCTTGGTTTGGTTAGAATAGGGTATTTTGAAACAATTTTAGACTTTTTTGATGAAAAAAACAATTTTTGGTCCAAAACAGCCATGTATCACAAATTGTACAACCTTGCGACAAGCGACCATACCATAGAGATTATCGTGAAGGTCTTGATTGTTATGTTTACCAAGTTTTTTTAGTTTTTTATTTGAAGAATGTTTATAAGTATAAAATCATCAAAAATCGCATCATGGCTCAAAAACACAGACACAAAATTTCAACATAGAGTACTACTTTCTATGGGTGATTATTTGAATGCTTATGCTGTCAGGAAGGGATCACTTGACTCTACTAATGAGTAGTTTCATTAGTAATGACTAGTTAAACAAATGTCTACCAATTTTAATGAGTTACGACCCTTTTTTTGTAAAAAATTGAAAATGGCCTTCTTACCTTCTTACCCACCAATCGGGCAAGAAGCCTCCCCCCATATAATCCTATGGCAATTTTTTTTGCGAGACATTCATCTTAAAACTTATTCCTTGAGGTTCTTTTTGAATTTCAGAATCTTTCTGTTCATACTTTTAGTTTTTGCCCTGTTTCAATTTGTTTTAATTAGCTATTCTATCAGGATTTAAGGTAAAGTACACATTATTAAATGGCTCCTGAAGCAGCTTCGAAGCCCCTGTGAAGGGGGCCTCATGCCCCATATCATGTGGGGCCCCTCGGTCCAAACCCATATATTTTAAATTGACCTCTATATTTTGAACTAAAATGCAAAAAAACATGATCCAAATCATATTTATGTGATGGTCATAAAATGAAGCAATGCAGATATCCATTATACTTTTAAACATTTCCAAAGTTATTTCTGACAATCCCTTTCAAAGAATTAGTCAGAGTTACAAAACCATGCACATTTTTTTGTTTCTTTAATTTCTACTGTGGTTTGGTGCTGTTTGCCCTGAAAATTTGTGAAGCCACCTCAAAAGCCTCTAGTTTCAATCCTACCCGTAAGAAAATGCACCAAAAATGTAAGTTTATGTATCACCCTGGGGGGGCCTCTCACCTAACCCGGGCTTCTTACCCCGCCCTACTCTATGCACAAAATGCCTGCTTTTTCTTGATGTGTAAAAACCCAAAAACATAACAATATCATGTTGAATGCCAACATGCATTGACCTCGGCCTTCACTTGACTTGACATGGATTCAGCCAACCTATTTTTGCTTTTTTTACCGATATGGCCATTCTTCAGTGAAAGTCACTTGAACCTGGTTCAGAACAGTTGGCTGAACCTCCATCCTGTGTGCAGAATGGTCAAAGACGTCCCTATAGTGTTATCTAGGTCCATGTCATGTGAAGTTGTCAATAATGGCAAATTCTCGTTCTCAATTTTCTTGGTTTTATAGAATATGTGGTCAACATGATTGCTATCACCTAATAAAATTGTTCAACTGATGTGTTCTCTTCACTGAGGTACCATTTCCTCCTCCAACAAGCATACATAAACTTATATGGGAGACAGCCGGGAAGTTTCTATTCTGCTCAACCAGACACGAATTTCCGTCATAATGGATGACGCCAAAAACTAGCACTCAACAGGCGCCCTGAGCCCTTGTTGGCATGAGGCAGTATTCTGACACTATCTGGCCACCTTCCCATCACACAAACATGTCTCCATAAGCTCTGTAAAACATGTACCAGGATATATTGTCTCAAATGGGATTTACTCGAAAAATTCCCATAATATTCCAGCATTGTTGCAAGAATGTATGCTTGTTGGAAGAGGAAATGCTACCTCAGTGTAGCGAAAACTTCAGTCGAAACATTTAATTCATTCATGGCAATGATCAACCCTGAAAAAATTGATCACTTTTGGTAACAAGGAAATTTTTTTCAAAAAAATAGGGGCGATTTTTAAAGCTAATTCAGCTTGTTCCACATATTTGACCCCGCAAAAAACGTCCTGTCCTGCAACTGTGCATCTGTGTTTATTGCGAAATCCCGCGGCCGGCTGTTCCGCAAATTTGGCCCGTCCGCATTTTATGCACGACGCTAGCCCCCGTTTTGCTGACGTAGAATCTTAGAAAAAGCCTCCTCAACGTAGAATCTTAGAAAAAGCCTCCTCAACAAAAAAATTTCAACATAATATCATGCACAAAATGCCACCTAAATCAAGATGTGTATACAATAGGGTGCATCGTCTGCCCCCTAAAAATGAAAAAAATTGTCGTATTCATTTGCACTTCTCCCATATTGTTCCATTGCCTGAAGAAAGATACTCTACAAAATTTCAGGAAGATCGGTTGTGACCATATGCTATATTTCTGACAATTTTTCACTTTGAGGAACTTCGGAAAATATAAACTTTTTGACTTTGCTGACAAAATGTTTGAAATGAACTGCTTAAAAGTTCAACTTTTTGACGACTGTCACACGTTCATTTGAATTAAGTTCAAGGCAAACTTTGGTGAAGAAAGTACAAATTTCAACTTATTTTTCAATAAAATAAAAACTGAAAATGTTATTAACAACAGCAAAACAGCAAAATAATATTCATGCTCAAATTTCAAGGCTGTTGTGCCACCCTTAGACATAGGAAATTTTTCCTAAAATTTTGCAGGGCTTCTTTTATGACATAAACGAACAATATGGCAAAAGTGAACTAAGTTCTGAAGATATAGGGGCAGACGATGCAGTCGGATGCACCCTAGTGTACAACCAAAAAACATAACAATATCATGTTGCAGCCTTCACATGACTTGACATGGATTCCACCAACCTTTTTTTTTTTGCTTCTTTTTGACCAATATGGCTCTTCTCCAGTGAAAGTCACTTGCACTTGGTCCAGATCACTTGGCTGAACCTCCATCTTGTGTGCAATATGGTCCAAGATGTCCATTTAATGTTATTTAGGTTCATTTCATGTGAAGTTGCCAATAACGGCAAATTCTCAAATTTTCTAAATTTTACAGGTTTGGAAGGATATCTTCCTTGAAAACTCAAATTATTTCAGCATTTTGATCATGAGTGTAATTCTTCCATAATCCCGTATTACTGTAGTTGATGCCTTTTAATTGTTAGAAATAAGTTTATCATTAATGTTTAGGCGAATTTCTGGGGAAATTTAGAAAACATTTGGTTTTTTTTTCTAATCTAATTTTAGGGAAATGATGTGATATTTAATAGGATATGTCAGGTCGATAAACTGAAAATAGGGAAACTTGTCTGGATATACATTATGATTAAAAATATTTGCAAATACCTTGGGCAACCAACTGACTGAAACCAGGATAAAATAGCAGTAGTTGCATTTTGGAATTTTTCACAGATAGGCCCACATGTTATGCGGGGTCAGTGGGGGGAAGAAACAATGCCACATGATTTTGAAAAATGGGGAAATGTAATCCTTTAATTCCACTGAATAATTTAATATATTAAATAATAAAAGTCAATCCGAACAAATTTATGATTTTTTTTTTTGCAATATTTCGGCTTCATTCAGCCATCCTCAGGTATGAAATGACAATGGAGAGTTACATGAGAAGCAACAAAAAACAACATGAAAACTGTGGGAAACATAGACAATGAAAAAGTTACCTGAATAAAACAAACTATTTTGTGGCTTTAGGGCCATGATTGAGGTCGGGGGTTTGCTTTCTTGTGGCCAGTGCTTCGTTAAAAAGCAATATCTTCAGATCTGTCAGTGTCAATTATTGTTGCATTGGCAGAAATTACACTGTATACACTAACAGGTTGTTCATCTCTATAAAAAATCTGTAAGCTACATGATACATTATGTCTTTCCTTTTGTGGTGTTGCAAATTAATGTGAAACTGTGTAATTATTTTGCTTTCAGATTGCTTTGGCGGTTTGTGGTGTATGATGAGAAATCCAAGAAAAAATTGATAAGGAATTCACATTTTGTGCATGTATTGGAATTTCTAGTTGCAAATGGAGCTGATCCCTTTTCTCCGAATCGCGGAACAACTGCTTTCACTCTCATTCTGGAAGAGTCTGCTCTCTATTTGCAAGAACCAACGTTGCATTCAGCCATAGTCTCCTTTTGTCAAACTTCCATGAATTTGGCAGATAAGCGAACAAATGAAAGTTTCCTAAATGATGTTATCAAGTCAGTTCCAAATGTGATACTTGAAGAGAGGTCCAGCCATATCTCTTCTCTAAAGGAAGTCATTATGAAGTACTGCCATGATATGATTGACCAAAATCCTTCTCTTCGTGACCATGTGGATAATGAAGGTAAAACTCCTCTCCACCACCTCATGGAAAAGCTGCTCACTAACGATGCTTGGCAGGATATGTCAAAATTGACTGAAGGAACAGACAGTCTTTGGGAACTCATGTCTGAACTGATAACCACTACAAATGTGAACATCAAGGACAAGAACAATGTGACTCCTTACTCTTGGCTTTCGTTCTGGAGGGAATCACTTTTGAATGTACCAGATACAAGGAATGCATCAAGGAAGATTGACCATATTTCTGAACTTATGATGAAATATGCAAATACAAGGGATGCTCTGCAAGGACTGACATACATCAGGTAAGTTGTGTGATGTTGTAATGAAAAACTGTCAAATTGACAATTGCCGATAAAAGGATGATGCCAGGTTTCACTACACCCAACTGACATAATAAATGTATTAACTCTCAAGATTCTTGAAGTAAAATTTCCCCCTAGGCCTCTATTTTCCTTTATTCACAGCTTTAATTGATTCTGATATTTTGCATATATCAATCTTGAATATTTACACTCATTCTCAAAAGTTTGTTCATCTCATAACAAGCTCCTTCCTCATTAAAAAAATGGCATAGGTTTCAATCTTTTGCATGTCCAGTATCCATTTCCAATAGGAAACACTATGATGCAGTACTTTTCTTTTGAATTTACCATGGTTTTGAAGTTTTGAGGTATGAAGTCGGACTGTCTACATGAGCCTCCAAATTCGAGAGACAGACAGACAGACAGACAATGAAATTTTATTAACATAAATGATGTATGTCTGACTATTTTATTAGAATATTAGACTTACTTGGATCACTGTTCATGACAACCACCCTGCATGCAATGCTCTGTTTGATTTGTAGGCGGTTTGATGAAAAAAGTTCTTTTTGATATTATTCAAACAGAAAATGATAAAAGAGACCCCTTGCCACGCACAACCATGGTTTTCAGCCATTCCCACTGAAAATATACTTCACAGCCATCAAAACACTTGTTTTTCCTGGCACATTCATAGAAGTAGGCCTACAACCGGAATTATGTGCTTTTTAGGCTTACAAAAGAAACGCTGTATGTTGTATTATTAAGAGACTTTACAAACTGAAATCTTTAGCATTTCAATTATTTTCTGCAAACGGAATTATTGTCTTCTGTGTAATTGGTTATCAGTTCAATTGAATTGAAGCTGAAACATAATCGTGAATATTCACTGAATAAGGTTGTCTTCATTTTGATGCCTAGCAAACATCGGGATCAGTCATTGTTCTTTCTAACTTCAAGTTGCTACTCTCTGTCTTCCAAAATATTTCTTAATTTAGTCAATATTGGTCGCACTGCATGTCTTTCATGATTCAGCTCCACCTCAGTACAAACTAAGTTGAATTATATGCTGGAAACTGGATTAGAGTCCTGATCATATGCAACTGGTTCTTAGCAACCACAATCCTGAAGAGAGATCTATCAATGTTAATAATATGTAAGTGAATGAAGATTGCACCACCTGGGCCCAAAAGATCAGTTTAGAGAACAGTAAATTGTAGTGAGCGATATTACTCAAAATTAATTCTTGCAGAATGTGCATGCTAAAGATTGAGAAAACAAGTAAGGAATATTTTGAAAAAGAATAATTTGGAGAAAAAAAATTGGCGCAATAATGAAGTGGGGAATTTTAGCAAAAGAATTGGCAAAACAAAGGTTAATCATTGTTTGCACTGTTACATTATACGTAAATACAAATTATGCATTGCCGTCCCTGATTCAAATGCCAGATAAAAGAGCTATTGATCTGCAGGAAGTCCAAATATTTTGAAAACTGGTCATTAAACAGTATCGCGCTAGTTAAGTTACAAAATAAGATTTAAATGGAAATAAATCATCATCTACCCATTATGCATTTATTAAATAGTTG
>JAPTHN010000278.1:0-19905 GCA_026936325.1 Platynereis dumerilii | reverse complement strand
ATAATACAGCTGTATTACTCTTAAGAGGCTAAGGCCACATGACTCTCCTGGGCCACGTAAAAACACATTTTCCAGGCATCAGACTAACTAAAAAATCCACTTATCCTTGATATTCTATTTTGTCCTTCTGATGAAACACGCTACTTCCTACTCACCTGGATCTCAAGGGTCTTACTACACGTAATGAAATTCTCCACAACACTACTTCTCATTTAAAATTTTTCATGTACAGGTGACAAACTTTGAATACCCCTAAGCCAAAATCAAAGGCATATCATTGCACTCTCATAATGATGCTAGGTGCTTTTAATGTGACAGTTCACTGACTTGCATATACAACATATCTCCGTTTCAATTTCACTACATCTACATACATTTTCTACAAAACTAAATATAACACATACAGTACAACCATCTTAAAATGGCTCAACATAGTAATATGTTGTGATCCAGAGCGGTCCAGATAAAGGATAAAGAGTGATCTGTAGTGATCTGAGATGATATAACTCTATCTTTAGTGATCTACTAATCCACTTTGAGTGAAAATCAATCATGTTAATTATCTAGGACTAGCATTTATCTGTGATAAATGGCAGTCAGGGAAGTGTGTGAGAATGTTAAAGAAGGAACTCTGTGTGAGACATTTGATATAAAGGATAGTAAAAGCATTCTATGTCCTTCGGGATGAAACTGAACCTTTAATTAGTTAAAAATAAAAGAAAAAAGTTTACTTTTACCCCACTTATCACCATAGCAACTGTAGCAGCAAACTGTTAATGCAACCGATGAATTCAAAATCTAAGCATTATCTTTATCATACACATTTATTTGAAACTGGCCAAAATTAGGCTTAACAGAAGGAAATTTATTCTGATCTTTTGTGATTGTATGTGGACAGTCCCAAATTGAAATAGTTGCCATGGCAACCACAACAACATTTTGAAATGGCTTCGTCGCTAAAATTATTCCTGATGGTGTCTGGAAAAGAGAACCAAAATGTATAGCTTTATCACTATGTGCACTATTCTCCAGATTCCAGGGCCCTGTCCTCCATACTTAGAACTCCAATGGTTAGCGAACAACGGGTTCTGATGGTTTTGGACAACATTGCAGAAAAATTCCCACTCATACATGTATTCATGGATTCCCTCACCCTGCAAAAGATGCTAGGAGTATGAATCTTCCCTAAAAATGAACCAGAACTTAGAAATACACATAGTCCACAGTCAAGTGTAGACAACTGTGCTGCCAATGATCCCAACCAAAAACCTGTTACTCTGCAAATGAACACAAATCTCTCTATCCAAAATACAGCAAACCACAATTGACCAATGAAAGGAAAATCTTGCAAAAAAAAATATGCAAACAATGAAAGAAAATAAATATATCTATATATCTAAAAGAAGGGTGACCAATTGCAAACAGGTCAAATCACAAGAGCTTTGTTCTACCCCAATACTGGAAGCCACACTCTAAGAAAAAAAGCTGCGCAGAGAGGAGTGAAACACCTGTAGGGTGGATGTAGTGTAAGAACTTGAGGGGTGCACCAGAAGTGACAAGGGGCACCACCACTAGTGAGGTGCATCACAAAAGAGCAAGGGGTGAATCACACATTTGTAGGGTGCATCAGATTGATGCAGGGTGCTTCCCCCCATGAAGCACCCTGTGTCGCTCTGATGCACCTTACAAATGTGCGATATACAGTTCAAGGATGCTTGATTCAATCTGAAAAACAATGAAATAATTGGGTGGCTTGTTTATTGCATAAAATATGGGGCAGTGCCAAACTGATAAGCTTCTCTGCTATGGGCTGGTGAAGGCAGTGACCTGCCTCCAGTCAAATATGCTGGTGAGTGAGGCAATGTCAGGCTGCATCACTCTCCTGGAGCAGAGCTCGACTTGACACAAAGTCTGCTCATAAGGGCACAAAAAGTCTTGGGTGTCATGAATATGCATGACTGGCGGAGGGGGTTGAGGTTATATCTAGACCAAGTCCAATCAGTATGATCAGTGACATTTATAAGACCCAAGTGCACCTATAATCACCCCCACCACCTTCAGGTACCCAATTTCCGTCACCACTGGTGTGCTGCCAATTACTCCACTGGAGCTACTCTTTTTCACATCACCAAGTACAATGCTGGGAAAATCGGTTGCATTTCTGCTGTACACCGA
Organism: Platynereis dumerilii; assembly: GCA_026936325.1. NCBI lineage: Eukaryota > Metazoa > Annelida > Polychaeta > Phyllodocida > Nereididae > Platynereis > Platynereis dumerilii. Next base: position 17,730 of record JAPTHN010000278.1, on the reverse strand, counting down.
CCTGATCTCTAGGAGCTGATCCCAGTTGCCCAGATCCTAGTGTCATAGCAGGCTCATACTGAAATTCGCTAGTCTACAGACTGGCTACTCTCCATTGCCTTTACACTGTAAAGTTTACAGCATACCAAGTTGTCATTCCAGGGCAGTGCAACATTAATTGAAGAACTACTGAAAACCAGATACCATACTGATTTATGAGAAGTTCAGAAAATTGTGGCCATGAGTGGTAAATTTACCATGTATTAGCCTCAGTGCAATAGATAGCACCTGCTTAATTGGTTGTGTCAGACTGAGCAACTTCAATCAAAACAGGAATCTGGGATTTTGATTTATGTAGAAGCAAAACAAGATCTTTTGTTTAACATACAAACGCTGACCTACAACAAATCAGATTGCACAAATTTGTTTATTTTACATCTTTGTGCGGGTTGTTTAATCAGGAGAGTGAATGGCTAAAATTATACCTACAAAATCTTTTTATGAAACTGGTTTCTGACTTTTTCTGACATGGAACGTGTGGCGCCATCTTTAATACAGAGCTTCTTGCAGAAAATATTCAATTGTTATATGTGTGGCTCCATCTATAACATACGTGAACTCCTAATGTTTGTTTTTGCATTGTACTAATATTATATTAACAAAACATCTCTTAATGTTTACTTGAAGATGCACTACACTCATGAAAGGAAAGTTTCAATTACAATGCATGTGGCTTAAAGCTCATGTGTAATTGTTTCAGTCCTTTGAAATTGAGACACATACTGACTAAAATGTAGCAAGCAGAATTTTTACATACATACTGAATATCCATCTCAAATGAGCATTTAATTATAAAGTGCTGAGAAGGTGGAAACGTCTCCTTTGCTTACCTCTCACAAGAGTCATCAGTTATCTGAGGATGAATTGCAATCTTCAGACTGACAACCAACAGGAGGCAATATGAAAGACAGTGAGATTGTCTCGCTGTGAATCGTTCATAACACCCATATAATACATGAAAGTTATTAACAATATACCTTGTGAGAGACCACTTGTAAGCATCACTATAAGAGGTCCTTTTCCTAAAATTGCTCATGCCATGAACCCCAAAAGGTTCTACAAACCACTTACCCTGAACAACCTTGTAGGGTTCTTGTAAACTCCCCAGGGTTCTTTGGCCTGGGGTGCTTCCCAAGCACCCTATGAAAAGGTGCTTCCAGGCACCCCATTGGGAGCTGTATTTATGACGAGGCGAAGCACCTTATTTGGTTGTTCTAATCCCTTTTCGTTCTTAGAGTGCAGTCACAAGAATAACAACTGAATTATCAACAAGAACTTGAATGTCAGACACAATATATATATACTAGCATTCACCCGTGATAAAGGATATACTTTGGCAGTGTGGAGAATGAGTGAATGAATGAAGCAATCAATCAATGTCGGTATAGATCTTTGGATCTGTCTATCCATCTATCTATCTATGTATCTATGTATCTATCTGTCTATCTATCTATCTATCTATCTATCTATCTATCTATCTATCTATCTATCTATCTATTGATCTATCTATTGATCTATCTATCTATCTATCTCACATACAACAGAGATTGATAGATTGATAGATAGATAGATAGATAGATAGATAGATAGATAGATAGATAGATAGATAGATAGAAGGAAGATGGCTGCAAAAATGACCAAAATCTTGGATCTATCGACAGTTTCCTGATCCATGCCCACAGGCCAATAACTTTACCTAATTTCATAACCCTCAGTGAAATAGCAAGGTCACAATGGCAGTTCAAGGATGGCAGCCATTCTGAAGTGGCCATTTGGTGGCCAGCTTGGATGTCTCAACTTGTTCCCGATTCATACCCACAGGCCAATATCTGTACCAAATTTCATAACTCTAAGCGAAATATTTAGACCACAATTGGCAGTTCAAGACATGAAGAAAGATAGCTTCCAAAATGGCCGCCATCTTGGATTTCTCGACATGTTCCTGGTCCATACCCACAGGCAAATACCTATGGCAAATGTCATAAGTGTAAGTGAAATATTAAGGTCACAATGGGCAGTTCAAGAAATGAAGAAAGATGGCTGCCAAAACAGCCGCCACAAAATGGCCACCAGCTTTGATTTCTCAACATGTTCCTGATCCATAATTCCATACCCACAGGCCAATACCTGTGCCAAATGTCATAAGTGTAAGTGAAATATTAAGGTCACAATGGGCAGTAGAACAATGAAGAAAGATGGCTACCAAAATGGCCGCCATCGTGGATTTTTCAACATGTTCCTGATCGATACCCACAGGCCAATGCCTGTACCAAATTTTATAACTGTAAGTGAAATATTAAGGTCACAATGGGCAGTTCAAGAATGAAGAAAGATGGCTGCCAAAATGGCTGCCACAAAACGGCCGCCATCTTGGATTTCTCAACATCTGCCCAAATCATACCCATAGCCCCATACCTGTACCAAATTTCATAACTGTAAGTGTAAAAATGAGAAAGCCTTATGGCTGAGTGTAAAATGAGCACTACAAAATGGCCACCGAGAATATTATTATAGGATACAGAAAACGAAAATGAGCGAAATCAGAATGAGGAAACAATATACAACAAAGTTAATTAACTCTGAAATTTCCATAATTATCGGTTTACAAGTATGTTCGCCCGGAAAGTCTGAGCAGTATTGCCAAACCTAGATGACAAGTCTACGTCAAAAATAATAATCCTAGGTATTAAATTCAGTTGGAAACACGTGAACTTCAAAGATTATAAACAGAAGCTCTAAAGGTTAAACACTGTGTTGTGGATTTTGCCTTTTCTTGTAGGGTCCAAATAAAGGTAGCGATTTGAGCAAATCAACAACGAATGCATGACACAGTGATTTGCTCAAGTCACTGAGAAATTTCTTACAATAATTAAAAAACAGTTTGTTGACCCCGCAAGAAAAGGGAAAAACTCACTAGACCTTGTTAAAAGCAATGACACTCACAGCAAAAAAATCAGGGTGTTCAACCAGAAAAGCCAAGAAAAGTAAAGAAACGTGCAAGCAATAAAACAATTGTCTGAATGTGCGTCTCACTAAGATCACCAGCCAGACTACAATATCTAGTTCACAGTTCACATTAAGCGATCCAGTAGACAACAAAGTGTCCAGAAAAAAACAATGAAGTATCCCGCACGAAAGCAAAAGTAAATCGCCTTGTCTCACAACTTAATCTCTCTGTCCCCCAACTTAATCTTAAGAATAAGAAATATGAACTATGTAACAAAGGCCGCAGTGTGCAGGGGAGACCGGGGTAAGTTGTGCCGCCGGGTAAGTTGTGTTGGGGTCACCATAATGATTAGGCACAAACAAAAAAACAACCAAATATAATGGTAAGAAAAGCTACACTCATAAATTCTTTGGCAGTCATTTTTGGTAGGATGGAGTTTAAAAGAGGTAGATCTAGACATTTCTTGTGTTAGATTTCATTTCGCATTGTTTGTTTATTTTTGACAACCAGTTTCATCCAGGTGAGTTGTGCCAATGGTATGACATAGGAATTAATATTTTATTAATCTTTTTTTGTCTTAATTTTATGCAAGGCCTAAACATGTTGTGAAATAACTTACACTGCAAGGAACATTTGTTAAAAGTGTTATAACAACCTCTAACAATAAATAATTCAATTTTTTTCAGCATTAAGAATTTGTTTATAAAATGGTTCATAAATGTCTTATTAGTTTCATGTAACGTGTTAATCATACGTTAAAAAACATGATACAAATGATCTGTCTGAAGAAACGGGTGAAATACAAGATTTTTTTGGAATAAATTAAGTGGCACAACTTACCCCTTCACGCGGCACAACTTACCCTGGCACCGGGGCAAGTTGTGCCACTTGACCAACTTTTTTCAAATGCCTGCCATGACCTTCCAAATGGTCGGACTGCTTTGAAACTTTGGTCGATTCTGGCCAACGTATTATCTTTTGATGTCTGATTTTCAGATTGCATAATTATGCATTCGTTTTTCGGAAAATCACCCGGTCTCCCCTAATTGAACCAGTGACAGACACTGACTCTCCCGGTCAAAATAAATAAAAAAAAGAGAACTTAGTAAAAGTTCTCAAAATACAATAAACTTTAACCAAAAGATATTGTAGGAAAGCTGAGATTCCCCTATTCCCGATGAATGGTAACTGTTTTTTTAACTGATGCCATTACCAAAGCATGACATGCAATGAGATTCATATTTTGGATGACAGTGACGGCAAAGTTGGACACCAGATTGTATCGAAGGCCAACAAAAATTGCACACTCAATCGTGTAGAAGCCCCATGGAAATTGATTAATACACTTATACCATTTGACACCCATGTCAGTCAATCACGTGCCATTATTTCAGGGTGACAATCCTTATATTCTTTATCGTCCACTTATGGTCTCATGTTTGACTGAGCGTTTGTCTTATAAGGTATACTAGCAGGGTACACGTGCATTGACATTGTATTATTAAGTTATGCAATCAGGAGTAGTTTGAATATGTCAACATGATGTCTCTAATATGACTTATGTGTGATGAATTTATAGAAAATTGGAACTTATTCCCTCCCCCGGTATGTGGAGCTTGGCATATTTTGGACAGCACAATCATCCATCCATCTGCTCTGCATCCCTCTTGGCCTTCCATAGTCTTCTTTTTGATATGCGTTGCAACAATGTTTTTCTTTGTGGTCTTCAAAGCAATCTTCTATACATGTATGTTCTTCTTTGCCGTAGAGGTGTATCTTTTGACCCATAGTACCCATCCTGCAATTGTTGCCGTACAGTCGTCCTCATGTTCACTGACACCCCTGGTAGCTGTCAATCTATCTATCTATCTATCTATCTATCTATCTATCTATCTATCTATCTATCTATCTATCTATCTGTCTATCCATCTATCTATCCATCTACCCATCCATCTATCTATGTAGCTTTATATGTATCTATTTATCTGTATATATATATCTTCCTTCCTTCCGTCCTTCCTCCTCCCTTGCTTCTTTTCCCTTTTTTCCTTTTTCATCTTGCTTCATTTCTTCATTCCTCCATTCCTTCCAAGTTCATTCCTTCATACCTATCTTCATGTATTCTTCCCGGCCTTAATTCCTTTCTTATTCCCTTCCGTAATTCCTTCCTTAATTCCTTCCCTAATTCCTTAATTCATGCCTTCCATACTTACTTCTATACAATGTTTTAAGGTTTCAATAATGTATTCTTTCCTTGTAAGGTCGGTTAAGCCAATATGGCCGATGACATCCGTCTTCCTCGATTGATTCCCGCGTTTATTATTGCGTCACACCAATCAAACCCAATCAGGGCACTCGGCCCACTCGAATCAATTGGGCGGATCGGGCTGGGTAAATACCCAGGCCCGCCAAAATCCGGTCACTCGCCTCTCTCATATCTCTCATACCTGTGAGCGGGCAGGGTTTCCGGTTCAACCTTCAAAAGTCACATCTCCATCTACTACTGTCAAATTTTTAGGCATCACCATCAATACTTTGGACCGGACCCTGTCAATCGACAGGGCCCGGCTAGATGAGATACTCCAACTGGTGTCCCACTTCCTGCAGGTGCGCTCGGTCTCCAAGAGACAACTTTTAAGTTTGATAGGCAAGTTGGCCTTTGCCGCTCGTGCGGTAAACGTGGGCAGGGCCTTCTTGGGCCGTCTCATTGGGGCGGCCAAGTCAACAAAATATTTGCATTATTCTGTCAAGCTTTCTCATGACGCCAAGGAAGATTTACGCTGGTGGAGGGACTGCGTTGTGTCCCACAATGGTGTCTCCATGCTGCCTCTCCCCTGGGACGACTCGACCGCCCTGGAGTTATTTACTGATGCCTCTAATAGCGCGATAGGCGGGTGGTTTGACCCGGAATGGTTCTCTGTCCCACTTGTGGGTTCTATGGCCCGCACTCTTGATCTTTCCATTAATTGGAGAGAGATGTATGCCGCTCTTGTAGCTCTGGCCTCCTGGGCCCCACGCCTCGCAGGCGCCAATGTAGTCTTTTATATCGATAACCAGTCGGTCATCGCGGCCATCAAAAAGCGCTATTCCCCTGTTCCAGCCCTTATGGCTCTATTACGTGAATGGTGTCTAATTATGGTTCGCCACGATATAAATGTCAGACCTGTGTACATCAACACACTTGATAATTCGGATGCAGACGATCTTAGCCGACTTGACGTCACTAGCTTTCTAAGACGTAACCCTCATGCATCCCCCACTCGTACGTGGCCTATATTGCCAAAATTTTAATTAAAAATTTTAATTGAATTTACAGATCTGGATCGCTCGGTCAAAGCCCTGGTCTTCAATGGCATCACGTCCAACTCCCGTGGGGCATACACTGTAGCTGTTAGGAGGTATAAGGCCTTCTGCCAATTCTATTCCCTCGAGCCCTTGCCAATTGACCAGACCAATTCGATCAGATTTGTAGCTTATTTGAATAACCAAGGTCTGGCCGTTTCGACTATTAGAGTCTATTTATCCGGCCTCCGTTCATGGTCCATTGACCTTGGTCTCCAGGTCCCTGACATTTATTCCCCGGCCTTGACACAGGCCCTTCGATCCCTCGATCGATCTTACTCCCCCGTCCAGGCCCCGCCTCTACTATTCAACCATTTGCTGGCCATTATGGCCAAGGCCCCATTTAATAGAGACAACTTGATGTCTCTGGCCGCTATGGCCCTCGCATTCTTTGCATGTCTCAGGCCCAGTGAATATCTTTATACTAGAGGTACTAGGGCCCCCCCCTCCAGGGCGGACATCATCATGAACTACGAACACTCTGCCATGGACTACAAGGTGCACCGGTCGAAGACCAATCCCAAGGGATTTCTGGTACACATAGGATGTACCAATTCACCAGTTTGTGCGGTTTGTCTGATAAAGTGTATATTATTTCATTTTCCGGCTCCGGCCGCTTCACCATTGTTTCTCTCTCCTTCTAACTTACCTATGTCTTATACTTACCTATCGGCCAAGCTCTCTGGCTTTCTTAAGTTAATTGGAGTGGATCCAACCCACTACACATTGCATTCTTTGAGGGCTGGGTCAGCAACCACAGCTGCAGCCGCCGGCTGTACGGAGACCGAGATTCAAAAACTCGGCCGTTGGGCCTCGCTCTGTTATCGTAGATATATTCGTCCGACGAGGCCGGTGCAAGCAGCGATTGCCCCAAAACTCGCACTATCACTTTCTTCTTCTCATCTCATCCCATAACCATCCTCTTCTATTGTAAATTCTCTTTAGCACATTAAGTAATTATCTGATCTTGGGCTCTTAATCTCATGGGCTCCTTCAAGATCATCTGTTATATGTTTGATGTCATCTGTCTACGTCTCCATGTCTCGTCCTCGTCCTCCTCTACATGTTTGTCTTGTCTGTGTGAATTTGAGTGAATGTATCTGTTGTCTTGTCCTGAGCCTGATTAAAAATAGGCAATGTGTCCCAAACTTTATCTGTGTCAGAGTTGCCTATTTTGCTTAATGTATTCTTACCTTGTAAGGTCGGTTAAGCCAATATGGCCGATGACATCCGTCTTCCTCGATTGATTCCCGCGTTTATTAAATATTGCGTCACACCAATCAAACCCAATCAGGGCACTCGGCCCACTCGAATCAATCGGGCGGATCGGGCTGGGTAAATACCCAGGCCCGCCAAAATCCGGTCACTCGCCTCTCTCATATCGTTACCCACCGTCCCACCCTTATCTCAAAGTGGTCATTTTTAAAAAATTCACAAGAATTGGCTCTCAAAATTTTAAAAAATCTCATTAATTCTCAAAATTTTATTTCTTATTACCATTAATCAAAATTATTTTCCATTGTATAATGTATGAGTGCCAGGGTTGACTCCTCCATGCGTTAGGACTCTCCACTCCTCGAGGTCATCTGCGAATCCAAGGTCACCTGCATCACCTGGGCCAGCTGGATCCAAGTTCATCAATCGGGCTCCTTCAAGATCATCTGTTATATGTTTGATGTCATCTGTCTACGTCTCCATGTCTCGTCCTCCTCTACATGTTTGTCTTGTCTGTGTGAATTTGAGTGAATGTATCTGTTGTCTTGTCCTGAGCCTGATTAAAAATAGGCAATGTGTCCCAAACTTTATCTGTGTCAGAGTTGCCTATTTTGCTTAAATGTGTTAACACTGACTGTGAGTGGCTGCTGCTGTTGCTGCTGGAATCACTGCAGCAGAACATTCATTATTCACGGGGAAATTTACATTGTGGTGGCCTATGGCTTTCTGTTGTAAGTCTCTAAAAGTAAATATTGAGAAGTTTTGATAAATTTGAAGCAATACAAACACGGTTGGGACATATTATGACACTTTGGCAAAATATTGTGACTGTCAGATAAGCCATAACTGAGACTACCCGTGACAAAGGAATATGGGGAGGTGAATTTTATATATGGTCCGTTCTTTGGGAAAAGGGGTCTTATTGACTAAAAATTCAATTTTCTGTTTTTTAACTAGAATTATAAAAGGACTTCCCAGGAATAATTTTGCCAAATATCATATAAGCCTACTACAAATAGTTTTGATTTTACAGCCTTTCAAAGATGACCATGTCAGTGCAAGATCTGCATGAGTTTCTTGACGTTACCATTTTCTTGACGTCACCATTTTCTTGACGTCACCATTTTCTTGACACAACTATAGGTTTTTCTCCATTCATATGTTCCTTTAATTTCTGCTTATTAACTATAGCCAGAAGAAAGACAGCTCTTGAATGTAAAGTGTTTCAAATATTACATTGCCATTTACATATGTTTTTTTTGTGATTTGAATGATTGGAAAAAAGACTGCTTATTTAACAGTTGAATTGCCATTGAACTGAACAATTTATTTAACTGTACAAAAGAAACAAATTAGGAATTGAAAAAAGTGATTTATTGTAGCCTTATTACTTGGGGGCGGGGGATTTGAGATTGTAAAAGCCATTACATGCAGATTTATGCAAAAATTGAACGTTTCCATGGCAACATTTTTTATTTACTGTGTTTGAAATGTATCTGCACAGTAGAATTACTTGATCAGCAGCTCCAGCAGGGCTCAGTATCCATTGGATCTTTATCTCGAGTCATGGTTGCATCAATGGTGCAGTACGATTAACCAGAGCTGGCGACCTCACTGCTGGGGCTGTGAGGAGCGCCAGAGCTGGACCCTACCGAAAATCGTGGGGCTGATAGTTCAGACATGTTTTGTGGCAATTGAAAGCTTACCAGCATTGTTCACACTCAGTGGTTTTGAAGTCCATAAGGTTAGGTGTACATTCGCATCAAGTTCCGAATTTTAGAGCCATTATACACTTTATTAGCCCACATTTCCACTGGAGAAACGCAATCCACACACACAGCATTTTGACAAGTGGTTGTAGTTAGTTGTTCTCCCTGGACTCCAATGGAGGGAGGGAGGGGCCACTGCCCACTGTCTTGAAAGACTGGCCCTTGTCTGTAGTTGACTTGGTGCAGGGGCGTAGCCAGGTAAGGGGGGGGGGGGTGTTTGTTCTGGAATCTAAATCTATTGATTTAAAAGCTTTATCATAGACTTGTGGGTTTAAAATGATCCAAAATTCTCCAATTGGCAAATATGCAACCTATTATGGTTTGTCTTTTTGCAAAATGTAAGGATGCACAAATAGTGTCATTGTCTAATAAATTAATAATAATAAAAAATTTAAGCTGACAACTTGTGGAGTTCTATTTTATTGAATAATTTCTTGCTCAGTTTTGGTGAATTAAATGAATACTTTTTGAGCATTCTTCAAATAAATAGTTTTTGCTTGGGGCATTTCTTCACAAAGTGTTGCATGATTTTTGGATGAATATTTGGGGTCTTTGACTTTGAGTGCTTGAAATAAATAATAATTACTGCCACGCTACTGTGAAATAAATAATTTCCCTTATAAATGTCAGAATCTGGGAATCTTTGAAATAGATCGCCTCTCCTATGACAATGCCGAGGAAAACTCCAAGCCCCCCTGTATATTAAATGGTTACCCTGTTGGGTCAGACATATAGTAGGACACATATAGGCCTACTACGCAGGAGTGCCAATTAAGAAAAAATTGTTGCATTTTTTTTTTTACAACCAAAAATGAAATATATATATATGTACCAACATTTCAAATAATTATATGTCTAATTTTCTATCTTTTTTATCTATATCTTTTATCCTTTATACTGTGTTTCTGTCCTTTGTCTCTTTTTGTCATTTTCACAATTTTTGCCATTCTTACACGGCACGTGCCCAGCCCCCACCTAGACTACGCTACTTGGCTCCTACCAAATAGTCGAGTTCAAATAAATTCCAAAAATTTCAGACACATTTAGGATTATGCAGAGACCACTTGCATAAATGGAACTTAATTAAAATGTAGTCACAAATATGCCAACTTTTCTGTCTGCACTACACATGCTACACATTGATTTAAAACGCAGGACACCCAGTACATGTAGTTGTGCATGCAGTCCTGCTGAAATGCGTAAGAGGATGGATGGATGATTGGGCTTTACAGTGTATTTTGCACACAGAAGGTTCATTAGGACAGGACTCAGTAATGAGGCAAAGGATGATTGAGACAGCCGTCCAACAAAGCCCCAGGTGACCCGGCAAGAGATGGATTCGAATCCTGGACCCATTGGCAGCCCAGCACAGTACCACTAGACCAACTTAATTAGATGAAAGATGAAACTGCCAACCAGCACAGGTGCAGGTGACCTAATCACAGCTGGAACTGAACTCAGGAATTCCCAGCCAATAGCAGGGTGCCCATCGAACATCGCACAAAATATAGGAATTTTTTACTGTAAAATATAGGAGGTTTTCGACTATTTTAATAACACAATATAGGAAATATTTGACTGCAAGACCATCGGCAAATCATAGGATTGCTTCCACCATAAGTCGAAAACTTCATGTCACGGACAAAATTGTCTAAAAATTCATATATCCCGGAGGAAAGAACACTTAAACTTTGTATCGCAGACAAAAACGTGCATATACGTGCGAAATATCTTGAAAACTTGAATAATATAGGAATTTATAGGAATTTTTTCAAAATATAGGAAATTATAGGAGGCCTTAAAAATTATAGGAATTATAGGAAATATAGGAGGAGTGGGCACCCTGCAATAGTGACATACAGACCAAGATAACAAAGCACAGACATTTTACAGCTCATACTAGCCTGTACAAAACATACAAAAATCACATGTATTGAAGAACTGAGCCTACCAACACAAGAGCCTTTAACCACTAAAGCTCACGGACAACCAAAGAGAGACCGTCATTTTGGAGGAAAAAAGATAAGGGTAAAATCAAAGGGTAAATGCAAACATACACTTCGATTAGGATTATTTTTATGATAAAATTCTGAAATATAATAATGTCAATATCTATCAAATTCATTACACATAACAATTAAATTATCATTTAAGAATTATAATAATATGTGTGCTTACAAAATAGAGACAAGATTAGATTTTTACCAAGGTATGCCAACAACAGCCAGCTCACAAGAGGCTAACATACCTGTGAAAACAATACACATACAAGCACAAGACAAAAGATTAATACATCAATTTAAAACTGTGGTCAAATGATTCTGAAGCATCCATACAGTACTATTTGAAACGAATATCTTAAATTAATCAAAGATGTTTTTTCTCATAAGAATTATACAGAAATTCAGCAGTTTAAACTAAACTACATCTCTGGACATGAGTAATTTGAATTTCAGATAATATATAAATTAACAAAATTTTCATTATTAAACACTTATGGCTTCAATATAAAACAATTCAGAATTGTTTGTTCATTGGACCATATAACAAAAAGTAAGACTCCTCCTCGATTACACTTTTATTACAGTAACTAGAAAGGCACCCATGGAGTGCAATGTGCAGCAAAGCCACAAAGTGTTTCGGGAAGCATCAGCAATACACACAAGTTGCTTCAATTTCAATAAATAATCATTTATGATTGGCACTGAACGGAGGACACACGGTGCACTCGAGTGCACCCTCTCAACCTAAATCGAAAACGCCAAGCACACACAAGGCGGGGACGCTCGAGTATCCCCGATGGAAAACGCCCTAACATGGCGGCCAGAAGCAAGAATGATCAATCGACGTGACGAATAAAGTGGAATAACTTAGTTGATTGATATTTACAGACCTTGGGAAGAGAACTCCTGTGAGATATCGCCATTCTGGCTATATATTGCACATTTTTAAAAGTAAAGGACGTCTGTACGAAGTGAATTCATCCGTCAAAGCACCAAAAAGTGGGACATCACTTCTCACCCCCACAGCTCACCACAACATGTGCGAGCTTCGCTGCACATAATTACATAACCTAACCTTATACAGGTAAGCTATATTATTAAAACGACCAAATGAAAGAGACAAATTAAGTCACAATAAATAGGCCTACCACTAATAAACTGAGCAATAATTGACCTATCACCTATGACCTTTATTATTTATTAAATGTAATTTTCTAATTGAAAATGATCAATTCAGCAGAGGTGCTGTATTTCACGTCCTCGCACACATGCATTTTTGAGACACTCTAGTTCATTCCTGCTGAGTTCTGCAGGGCGCAGACCTGACAGGCAGCAGCACGAGCTTGATAGGCAGTTTATCTACTGACCTAGAAGCCAATTCGATACCCAAATCCACATGAATTTCATCAGTCTGCACTCTGCAGCTCGCCTGCTTTACAGCAGACTGGCTTGTCAGTCAGCCTTTTGTATATTGAATGAAATTCAGAGCCAGAAAACATTTTCTGGCGTATTCTAAACACTACCTTGATCGAATTGTTTTAGAGGTGAAATCAAATCTACCAATAGCTTTGTCTTGTCAAAAGTGTTTACATAATTATGAAATCTTCACATTTTACAACAAATCCTTGAATTATCCTTCTTTAGACATACTTAATAACGTCATCCAAGCAATTTCACAAGCTAAATAGACTTTCCATAGACAATGATATAATTATATATTGCCACTTAATTTACTACGATGTCATGTTGACGTTGTCCATACAAAATTTGTCCACCATCCTGCAAAATCTGAGGAGTATGCCAAATACTTCGAAATGTGAGTGGAGGACCTACAACACATTTTGCAAGAGGCACACCAAAATTTCCCTAAAAAATACAATTAGTAAAGCAAACTAAAATTTACTTTATAATATTGACAATCATGCGCAGTTCTTTTTCCTGGTGACAATCATTGATGAGCCTTGGGTGACAGCTTCTTGCTTGTGGCCAAATTATTTTCAATACATAATTAATCGTCCTCCACCTTGCATTTAGTTATTTTGGCTCTGGTCCTGCAATGGAAGAAAATGCAAAATTATTTTGATTCCAGTCCCATTTTGTCAAACTTTAACAATACAATACTTATATGTATGTGAAACAAAACAATTACATTCCATTTCCTTACATATTTTTATTAGCTGCATCAAAGCATAAGGGAAAGTAAAAAAATTCCATTTAATTAGCCAATTTTGAGCTGGATCGTTAAAATAACAGTTGTCATACCCTTATGACATTAAGTTTGTGGCCCATTAGCATACAGAAACAAGAACCCAGGGGGTTAAAAATGGAGGTGGTGTAGTTTGAAGTTTGAAGTTTGAAGTTTTTTATTTTTTCTTGATAACATCTGAATTCAATTTACAAAAGTATATAAAGATAATAAAATATAAAGTTCCATTCAGTTAACAAGAAGGAAACAAACAGAGTTAAAATTAACTATTTTAAGTTGTTCCCTTTAAATAAATAAAATACAGAATTTAAAAGGAAAAATTAATAATTCAAATGAACAAGACATACACATATATATTTGAGCAATGTATCATAGCAACTTCATTTAATATAAATCAGTTTTCAGCTTAACAAAAGCTTTGCTGAATGTCTTTAAAGTATTTCTATTCTTAACTGAATCAGCGAGATGTAACCACAAATGTGGGGCTCGACCCAAGTAACTCTTGTTGTATAAATCAATAGTATGGTGAGGTACTCTAGGGTAATTTCGATTTCGTGTATAGTATTCATGGGTACCTATGTTGAATAAAGTTGAAATACGCCGCGGCAGAGTTTCGTTCATATATCTAAATGAAATATGAAGTAAAGATAATTCAATGAGGTTTTCAATCCTTAAAACATTTGCTTTTCTATATAAGCCTGATAATCTTGTTCTTCTACTTGCATTAAAAATAAGCCGCATCGATCTGTTCTGCTGTTTTTTTATCTGCTTTAAGTCAGTTACCTTCAACATAGGTCCCCAGACACTTAATGCATAATTAACGTGACTTCGAACATTTGAGTGGTAAATCAACATTTTTATCCTAGCAGGTAGTATATTTTTAATCATATTCAGGCTATAATTACCAGCAATCATTTTTGTTAATATATGCTTAACTTGAAATTTCCAATCACAAAATTCGTCAACAATTACTCCCAAAAATTTCATACTTTCTACTCTATTAATTTCTTTATTACCAAGCTTAACTGTACCATTAAACACCATTTCCTTCTTCCCTTTTGACCTAAATAATATGTACTTTGATTTATCAACATTAAGAGTCAAGGAATTACTGGCGAACCACTCATTCAGTTTCTTTAAATCTTCATTAGCTTTCCTGTATAAAAATCTTAAATTACTTCCTGAGGCAAAAACAGTGGTGTCATCAGCAAATGTAACGCATCTACAAAATTTCAAACATTTTCCTAAATCATTAGCTAGAATTATATACATAAGAGGCCCTAACACAGACCCCTGCGGAGTACCATAAGACAAAACTTGACTACGAGAGAGAACATTCTTATATTTAACCTTAATTTCTCTATCAGTTAAGTAACTTTTGAACCAAGATAATGAATTTCCCCTGATACCATAAAATTCCATCTTCTTAAATAATGTGGCATGGCTGATGCTGTCAAATGCCTTGGACATGTCCAGGAAAAGACTGAGCGTATAGTGACCCCTATTTAAATTCTCTAAAATATTCCCAGTAAAATCCAGTATTGCATCAGTTGTGCTGCGTCCGTGTCTGAACCCATATTGGCTTTCCGCTAGTATATTATATTTCTTAAAAAACTTTATTACTCTAACATTTATAATCTTTTCTAAAATTTTTGATATCACATGTAAAAGTGACACAGGGCGGTAATTTACCATTTCTGTTCTATCCTTGCCCTTATAAAGCGGTTTCACCACTGCTAATTTCATATTATCAGGGAATATTCCCTCCTGTATTGACTTATTAAATATGATCAACAACGCTTCAACAATACCTGGACTAATCTTTTTTAACATTTTGTTTGACACATCATCATAGCCACTACTTGTTTTTGCTTTCAAATTTTTGATAAGTTTCTGTATTTCCTGTATTGAGGTAGGAAAGAGAAAACAGTTATGCTCCTGACGATTTGTCATATTATACATAGGATCTCTTATACTGCCCTTACTTTCTATCTTATTTGCTAACAACCTCCCAATCTCACAGTAATGTTTTGCAAATGCATTGCTGATAACTTCTGAGTTAGTCTCCTTAACACCATTCACAATAATTTCATCTGATATGTCATTTTTATTGCTCAATTTACCCGTTTAACCTATGCAAGACATTCCAAATTTTTTTAGTATTAAACTTATTTTCTTCGATCAATGTGTTAAAATACGCAATTTTTGCTCTTCTTCTTAAATTGTTAAACAAATTTCTATAATTTTTATAATTCTGAAATTCTAAGCTGTCTCTAGGTTCCTTGCAACATTTTTGTACATGGAATGACATTTTTGAGAAGACTTTTTTAATCCCTGGGTTAACCACGGTAATTCAGATTTATATTTTGAAACATTTCTTTTAACATTTTTACATGGTGCATAGAAGTCTAACACTGTTTGTATCTCTTTAATCAACTGATCACTAGCTTCATGGACGTGTAGGTGATATTGAAAAATGAACTCATTTCATTTAAAATGATGCATGGGAATGTGTGTGATCTGCCAGGTAGCTGAACCTCCTTTTTGTGGAAGGAACTGTACATTCATTGTGGTGATTATCGCATGATAATGGGATGGAAGACTGGGAATGTTAGATAAATTTGCAGCCTCCGTGAGACATAAAGTGTCAGGGGTGGCGCAAAACCTTTCATCGCCGAATTCCGACTTTCTTGACTTACCGACGTTCCAACCAGTCTCGTCGCACCTGGTTTTTTGCAATGGTGTGGCTGGTTTTACCTCGCCAGATATGGTTTTTTGTGACAGAGCTGATGGTCGCGAGGTAGCGACCGATAAATTTTGCGACATGCGACGCGTCAAGCAAGATTTCGGTGTATACCCAAACTAAGATACTTGTTTCATAGCCGATGAAAAGGACAGTCTGGCAGAGGATAGCTATGATAGTACGACGACTTGAGGTAGTTGTTTCTGTGTACCTGCGTTGGCCGTCGTCGCACATGCATATATACATCGCCGAGGGCATTAGAGCTACGTCGACGCTATGCTTCATAGTTGTCCTTGCCTTCATCATCGATGATGGTCTATTCTTGCATTGCTGAGACAAAAGGTCTTTTGCTGATGCAAAACTCTGTTTGGTCACCATAAAAAGGGCCGCAGAGGACCTCCTTGCTTTGTTTGCCCTTCATCAGTTCATAGACGACACATTGATTGCCCAGTATATAACTGCATGATGAATGAACAACAAGTTGTTGTTGCTGCTAGAGCTGGTGCTTTGGGAGCTGTCTAAGCCAGGGAGTTCTAACCTTGGCAGTTATGGTGTTATGATCTGATTCACTTCTCAAATTTTTGAGCCTCCTTGTCCCTTTTTCGTCAATTTCCAGATTGTAGATGTTTTCGATCCTTTCTTGTTTGTCATGATGTAGTCAATAACAGATTTTTCATTGGGATTGTGTCTGTTCATTCTTGTCCATTGCCCTTTTGTGGACTTGTTATTAATGTGAACTGCGTTGGCTTCTTCTAGGAACTGTTCCATTATCTTTCCATTTCTTGATGTCTCTTGTTGCTCCACCCCAACTTTAGCGTCAAGGATTGCAATAGCTCTGTGTTGCACCATCACTTGGCTTGTTAGGCCACACATAATTGATCTTTAGCTTCTTGGATTCCTCTCAAAGCCCTTTTTCTAGGGTCGGTCGGTAGGACAAAAAAAAAAAAAATTTTTATAATGTCAAAAAAAAAAGTTGTTTTTTTTTTCCATCGGCAGTAAATCTATTGTGTCGGCGGGTCCGCCAAGCTAAGAATCAATTATGTGTGGCCTTAGCTGTTCAAATTGGGCCATTACCTGGTCTTTCTCCGCTTTGCAGCAGCCAAGGTAGATTAATTCAAGAATGAGCCTTTCTCCCCCACAAGAGAGTGTACAGCCACAACACTAAGGGGTCAGCTGTAAAAGGTACCATGGTGCTCCTGAAGGGCTTCAGGTACCATAGATTAAAATCGGAGGCTATAATTAGGTTCTTCCGTGCACAGCTACTCTTCCAGACTACTGTTAAAATTTTTTTGCCACAGCCCACAGGCATAATTTCAAACATTTCAAATGAGTTCATACGAAAACCAATACACTTACCATCACAATGAGATGTCAGTTTTGGCGAGTAAACTTGTATGACCATGAACCACAGCATTTTCTATCCACTTAATAAAAGCCAAATGAAAATTCTTTGAAGACAGCTGAAA